>JAXCMG010000075.1:2188970-2260565 GCA_034642415.1 Podarcis siculus | reverse complement strand
GGTAGTTGTTTATTTCCTTGATATCTGGTGGGAGGGTGTTCCACAGGACGGGCGCCACTACAGAGAAGGCCCTCTGCCTGGTTCTCTGTAGCTTTGCTTCTCTCAGCAAGGGAACTGCCAGAAGGCCCTTGGCGCTGGACCTCAGCGTCCTGGCAGAACAATGATGATGATGATGATTGCATCTGGATTATTATACACTGATTATTATGAACATTGGCTTTTGAGCATCCAAGCCTGGGCTGCCTTCCCTTGCCCACCTGCCTTTGCTATTTAATTGGACTTCAGCAGAACCTTTTGCATGTCTCATCATTAGAAAGCCATTCTTTGTTTTGCTACACAGAGGAAGCATTCTTGAAAGAGAGTTTGGATTTGATATCCTTCTTTATCACTACCCTAAGGAGTCTCAAAGCGGCTAACAATCTCCTTTCCCCTCCTCCCCCACAACAAACACTCAGAGAAGTGTGACTAGCCCAAGGTTACCCAGCAGCTGTATGTGGAGGAGCGGGGAATCGAACCCGGTTCACCAGATTACGAGTCTACCGCTCTTAACCACTACATCACACTGGCTCTCTACACCACACTGCTCTTAACCACTACACCACACTTGCCTAATATCAGATCATCTGCTTTGTTTGCAGAGGGCTGCATGTTCAATATCCAGTCTCTACCACCTCCTGGTAGGGCTGGCACCATCCCCTGCAACTGAAGCCCTGGAGATCTCTTGCCACACAGAGCTCATCTACACTTCTGCTTATCCTGTGCCTAGAAAGCACGGGTTTGAGCAGGGTTTTTTCTTTTCTTTTTTCTTTTGCTCGTCCCATGCTTTTTAGGCACTGTTCCAGGTGGTTTTCTGTTTGCCTTGGAAGATTCCAAACCTCTCGTCAAACCCTGCAGTCCTTGGCAGGGCTCCTGTTGATCTCCTGCCATCTCCCTCCATGACCTGAGGAAAGCATAGAGAACATCAGTGGTGAGAACGTTGGGGCTGCTGCATGCAGTTCTTCATGTCAGCCCAGACACGGAGGTCCAGCTCCGAGGGCCTTCTGGTGGTTCCCTCGCTATGAGACGTGAAGCTGCAGGGAACCAGGCAGAGGGCAGTGGTGCCCGCCCTGTGAAACACTCTCCTGTCAGATGTCAAACAGAGAAACAACTATTCGACTTTTGGAAGACATCTGAAGGCAGCCCTGTTCAGGGACGTTTTTAATGGCTGGTGTTTTACTGTGTTTTTAATATTTTGTTGGGAGCCGCCCAGAGTGGCTGGGGAAACCCAGTCAGATGGGCAGCATATAAATAATAAAATTGTTGTTGCTGTTGCTGTTTTTATTATTACAATGGCAATGGCCGCGACTGGCAAACCAAGGCAATAAGCAGCGGATGCTGGTCCATTGGGGCTAATTGACATTTGCGCTGATTCAGTGGGTTTTCTCTGGGGAAAAGCAGTGGGACAAGCCGAAGTATGGATGAGTCTTCAGTGTAGATAGTACAGAGCTGGATAGATCAGCGGTCTGACTCTGTATAAGGCAGCTTCCACGGTGACATGCACACCCTCCTTTCCATATTGTCGTCACAGCAACAACTCTCTGGGGTAGATTAAGCTGAGATGAAGGGACTGGCCCAAGGTCACCCAGTGAACTTCATGGCTGAGTGGGAATTTGAATCCCTGTCTCCCAGGCTCTAACCACTTTACCACACTTCCCTCCCGCTTCCTCTGAGCATTAGAACCTTGTGTCCCAGATCAGCACTTTTCTACCAGTGCAGTGAAAATGCATCCCTGCGTAAAGTTCTTCCCTAGACTGTCACCTGCAGTTGCTTATTCAGGTATGTGGCCCAAAGTAAAGACAGCCATTCTCATTGGCCCCCAGAGTCACACTGTTACCTGTGACGCCTCCTGATTGAGCTGTGACCTGAATGGATCAGATGATGAAGGGGCTGCTTGCTTGTATAATAACCTTCAGTGGCTCTCTCGAGATGATGGGCTTTTTGACCTGACGAGAATCCTGTTTTGAGAAACATCAGTTATGCGCAGGCAAGTCAAACATAATAGAAACCTGCCTTTTAAATCAATAAGAGAACAGATGACATATTATGCTGGGTTCCACAGTGGACATTTCTGGTGTAAAATGTGTGCTTTTTTGTTCCTGCCTAAGAATGTAAGAAGAGCCTTGCAGGATTGGGTCAAGTGACTCATTTGGCCCAGATTCCTGTTTTCACAATGGCCAATCAGAAGCTTGCAAGCAATATGGGAGCATAAGGGCACTCTCTCCAGCTGTGGCTGGAGCATACTGTCTCTGACTGTGGAGGTACAATTTAGGCAGTGCTATTTTTCTTGAAGGGACGCGGGTGGCGCTGTGGGTTAAACCACAGAGCCTAGGGCTTGCTGATCAGAAGGTTGGCAGTTCGAATCCCCGGGACGGGGTCAGCTCCCGTTGCTCGGTCCCTGCTCCAGCCAACCTAGCAGTTTGAAAGCTTGTCAAAGTGCAAGTAGATAAATAGGTACCGCTCCGGCGGGAAGGTAAACGGCGCTTCTGTGCGCTGCTCTGGTTCGCTAGAAGTGGCTTAGTCATGCTGGCCACATGACCCGGAAGCTGTACGCCGGCTCCCTCGGCCAATAAAGCGAGATGAGCGCCACAACCCTAGAGTCGGTCACGACTGGACCTAATGGTTAGGGGTCCCTTTACCTTTACCTTTACTTTTCTTGAAAAACAGGTACCAGAACTCACCACGAAGCTTCCCTTGTTCTCTTAGAATTGCAATAGCGCCACCTGAGAGGTGCCGGAACTGGGTTCTGGTGGGTGAGTTCCGGCTGGAAAAAAAGCCTTGGATTTAGCCATCATGACTAGTAAAAGGTAAAAAGGTAAAGGACCCCTGGACGGTTAAGTCCAGTCAAAAGCATCTATGGGGTTGCAGTGCTCATCTCCCTTTTAGGCCAAGGGAGCCGGTGTTTGTCCACAGACAGCTTTCCAGGTCATGTGGCCAGCATGACTAAACCGCTTCTGGCACAACAGGACACCGTGACGGAAACCAGAGCACATGGAAACACCGTTTACCTTGCCACCACAGTGGTACCTATTTATCTACTCACGTCGGTATGCTTTTGAACTGCTAGGTTGACAGGAGCTGGGACAGAGCATTGGGAGCTCACACTGTTGTGGAGATTCGAACGGCCGACCTTCTGATCGGCAAGCCCAAGGGGCTCAGTGGTTTAGACCACAGCGCCACACATGTCCCATGACTAGTAGTCCACATGACTAGTAATGAGAGCCTTATCCTACATGAAGTTATCAAATCCTCTTTTAAAGCCATCTGAGTTGGTGGCCATCACTACCGCTTGTGGGAGCGATCTCCATAGTTTAAATATACTCTGGATAAGTATTGGCTTCCATTTGTCTGTCCAGAACCTTCCAACGTTCAGGTGCGTTGAATGTTCCCGAATTCCAGTGTCATGAGAGAGGGAGGGTTCCCCATCCCAACCGCTCTCTCCATAAAATGCATACTTTTCTACTCTTCTATCATTTCACCTCACACATGCCTTTCCTCCAAACCAAAAAGCCCTGAATTTGGCAACCTTTCCCAGAGGTGGATTTAGAGGGGCACGACCGGTTTGCCCACAATGGATGCCAAGCTGAGAGGGCACTATGGGGGTACTACAACATTGACAAAAGACAGAAGGGGTGGGGGGTGTTGTCAAAGCACCACTGAAATTTTAAAGCCACTGACCTTTCCTCTTGGGGAGTTTCTGCATCCCCTCAATGTTTGCCCCTTTTTTTCCATCAGCTTCTTCAGATATTCGTATTCCCCCCTTGTACTTATTCATATCTGCTGCTGCTTCAATGACATTCCTACTCACACCCCTTCTTCAAATAGTGGTTCTTTTTCATTCACAGTGTGATCCCTACCAATCAGAGAGCTCACAGTGAACATGACACCACAATCCTATGTAGCCTATCACATTTGACTGTGCGGCGACATCACCGAGAGCAAGCGAAGGTCACTGAGAGTGAGGCAATGATTCCTGCCCTGGTCACATAGGTGATCCCAGCCTTTACTTGAAAGTGGCTTCATGGGTGCATACTTTTATGCCACTTTTGCCGCAAACCCCGCAACATCACCAAAAGCGGCCGAGTTTTTCACTACTGCCAAATGTGCTCCTGAAAGCACCCCACTTTGAGCTCAGCCCTAGTGTTGTTTCGTGCAACAAAGGTGCTTCCGTAGCGCACAGTTAGGTAATTTTTTTTTGAAAATTTGTCATTGTTAAAATAATTCAGCATTAATACACACATATTGCGAATATACAGACAGACAAACATACATTTCATACAATCCTTAAAAATGTTCAAACATACCTACACTCAATCCCACAGATAATTCCTTTTCCCATCACAATCCACCACCCTTCACCCCACCTTTGTGTTAGACTTCCAATCTACTCAATTGCAATTTCTTTCCACTTCTATTACTTTCTTTCACACACCTTTAACCTAATTTCATGCTTCTTTTTCTATTGCACATTGTTATCCATCTTATTTAGTATTCCAGTATTTAAAACGGAACTTGTTTATTCTAATAGGAGTTCTGATTTTTCAATATGGTTTTGCAAGTATCCTTTAAACACCTTCCAGTCCCTGTCTATCTTCTCTTTTGAGATCCTTCCAATTTCTCCCATTGTTTTGGATATATTGTAGTACTCCAATAATTTGGCAGTTAGGTAATTTTTGGTGCATCTTGCATTGACAGAACTATCTGAGGACTGGCGGCTGTAAGCTGTAGCATGGCTGTGTGTGTGTGTGCATGCGTGTGTGCGTGAGAGAGAGAGACAGCCAAGCCAAAAAAAGCTATATGATTAGGACAGCATTCCACTAACCAGCACGAAATATCAGGATGTATGGGATATGACTCATCCCTTGCTACTGTTAATGTTCTTTGACCCTGAAAGAGGAGGTCAAATTCCTCCCAAGGTGTAGCTGTGCAGACTTCGATAGGCATGTGTTGCGCCAACTCTTATCGCAAAAGGAACCTCTAAACACAGAGCAAATTTTAGCAATGAGGAAAACATGAACAAGTGCAGAGGATTCCGTCCGAATGTGGGTGCAGCTGATTCAGAAATGTTTTTCTTAAAGTCATGTCCAACATTCCTTCACACACAAGGCATTTCTTCTGTACAACGGTCAACTAGCAGGTTTTCCACTGCATGCATGTCTGGCAGAAACTATAGTCAACTGCAACTAGCAGTTTTCACAAGTGTCTACTTGGGTTTCTGCAGTCTCTGAGTGCTCAGTGCTTATAGGTTGTATGCGATGACATGAGCCTAATTTTTCAGTGGCACTTAATAGCTCTGTCTAAGGTAAAAGGTAAAGATAAAGAACCCCTGGATGGTTAAGTCCAGTCAAAGGTGACAATGGGGTTGTGGCGCTCATCTCTCATTCAGGCCAAGGGAGCTGGCGTTTGTCCACAGACAAACAGGACTGGTGATGGAAGCCAGAGCACAGAGAAACGCTGTTTACCTTCCTGCTGCAGCGGCACCTGTTTATCTACTTGCACTGGTGTGCTTTCGAACTGCTAGGTTGGCAGGAGCCGGGACAGAGCAACAGGATCTCATCCCATCGCGGGGATTCATACCGCCGACCTTCTGATCAGCAAACCCAAGAGGCTCAGTGGTTTAGACCACAGCGCCACCTGCCTCCCTTACTGTGCCTTAGTGTGGCATGATGACATACCCTCCAACATTTCTTTGATGGAAATAGGGACGTCCTATTCTATGATTCTTATTCTTATTCTTATTCTTATTCTTACCCGCCCATCTGACTGGGATGCCCCAGCCACTCTGGGCAGCTTCCAACATATATAAAACCATAATAAAACATTTAAAAACTTCCCTCTACAGGGCTGCCTTCAAACCTCTACCTGCAACCATAATCCGTTCCGGAGGTCTGTCTGGAGGTCAAAACGGGTTTCTGGGAGAGGCGCCGCTGTGTGCATGTGCTGGTGCTGATCGCCGCTTCTGCGCATGCGCGAACGGCGATCGCCATTCCTGCGCATGCGCAAACTACGGCAAACCCGCCGGTTACTTCTGGGTTTGCCACGGACATTGGGTGAAATGGATGCAAGCGGAGGTGGACGTATGAAGAGGTTTGACTCTACTTATCTCCTTGGCTCGGGGGGAGGGTGTCACATAACTCCATGCCCTCAAACATTTCTCCGATGAAAATAGGGACATTCTAAGGGAAAGCGAGATATCCTGGGATGAAATCAGGAACCGGTATGGCTTCTGGAGAATAGGGACACTCAGAGGGTTTGAGATCACGCTCTGAAGGCATGCATGCAGAGGAAGTTTTTCATTGCAAGCCAGCCCACGTGGAAGACTGGGTGAGTCACAGAGCAATGCAGATCACATGAGAGAAAGCTGCAAAAAGTAAATGCCAAATGTGCCACGAACTCTTCTCCCCCTCCTGCTTTCAAACTGTACTGTAACAGACAGCCCTGGAAGCCTCTGATCTGCACAAGAGCAGGACGAGTTTTCAAAAATCAAACAATAAACGGAAAGAAAAATAGAAGCTAAAAAATTCAAAAGCTCCCATGCATGACGGCCATTTAAACCATTAGGCGGTGGGGGAAGGGGGCTGTTGTTTTTCTTTGTTACTATGTTATGTATTTTTCAGTTTTTATACTGTAAATTGTCCCGTGATCCTTGGATGAAGGGTGGTGTAGAAATTCAATAAATACATAAATGAACAATAAAGGATACAATATGAATTGTTATATATAGTTTTTTGGTATTAACAGACTGGCTGTATCTCAGCATCTGCAAGAATACTGTTGTTTCCTGTTGCTGCTTCTTCCTCAATGCAAGAATGAACTGCCTCTGGGCATGTACAGAGAGCTTCTGCAAAGGTCCGCTGTTTTATTGTATGATCCGTGGGGATCTTTCATTCAGGCACTGTTTTTTCTAGATCAGGGGTCATGTGCACAAACCTTAAATAGAAGCACTCTTTCCAATGAAGGATCCAAGCCTGTTAACAGCCTGTGTACTGGTAACGAAAACACCAAACACATATTTTTGTTCCTGAATTTACATCCTCCAGATCTGGGAGCAGGCCAGGTGGGTGAAATTCCAACCGAGCCAGTGAAATTCTGGAGGCTGCGAGTGGATTGCTAGGACAAACCGCCATGGTGACAATTGGTCTGGCTCAAGCTGAACATGAGTCAGCATCAACGTAGTTCTGCAAAACCTCATTGTGCTTCGAGCCCCAAAACCCATCCCAAATGGAAATAAAGACACAGTGGAGACAGAATTTAGTTCAAATGTTAATGGGCAAATTTTGGCCGCAACTTTATTAAAATACACAAATGTGACTGGTATTGGCTTAGGCATTGGTATCAAAACTATAACTGGCTCCCGCCCCACACTGCAGGAAGCCTGGAAGGGTAAACAACCAACAGGGGGAGCTCCATCAATGTATATTGACTGGTGTTCACCCCTGGGGTTCCAGGGGGTCCTGGCATGGCCCTAGCTCCTCCCTGGGCTTCAGACGAGATCCAGATCCCCAGATTCCTTTAACGGAATACCCTATTCATTGGAGGGGCAGGTGATGGCCGCACCTCCCTTCCCCACATTCCCCTAAACCAATGCCTAACCGCCAAACCTTACAAAGTTGTGACGATTGCTAAGAGGTAGGCAAAAACCAAGTGGCCACAGCCAATCTGCCACATTGAAAAAAATTCCTACCCGGCCCCCGTTCCAAAACAGGTGACCGACCGAAGTCCAAAGCAAGGCCAGACACGACCTAATTAACAGGTGGGTGGGCGGGTGTTCGGCAGCGTGAAGCAAAAGGAGGTCCCTACGTCACGCTGCCAAATAGATACCCCCAACCTTGCCACACTGCTGATTGGCTAAAGGCCATTGGCATAACTGTGGCACCACCGGCTTGGAGCGGGGCAAGCCCCACCCACAAGCTGCTTAGGGAAGAATTTCAGGGCCAAGCACAACATGGACCCTCTGTTAGGAGGATCCAACTTGCGTGCCCATGCTGTTTTAAGTTGTTCCGTCCCCCCCCCAAAGGCTGTTAATTGACTTTATGATCATCCCTTGGATGCTTTCAAAATAAGGCTGGACAGGGATCTACTTGGAGGAGCAGACTCAGCAGTAAGCTTCATTTGATTTTGGTAGAAATTGCTCCTTAGAAAACATGAGTTTGGGTCACCAATCATCTGTGCGTCTCATAACTACATCCCTTTGAAATTTCTGAGAGTTACACTGCTGGAATTGACTGACTACTGGAATTGTCTAAAATGGCAAAGTTAATATGCTGAATTAGAGGGAAATGATTACGGACATTTGTTAAGGGTTGGAAATTTCTTATGGACTTTTTGCGTGGACTTATTGGACTGGGAGACAAAGGATGATCAAGTAAAATCCTCAGTGATACACTGGGCAATAGATATGGGTCATAATATAGCTATGGAAGCATGGGAATGATTGTGAAATATGGATATAAAATTTACGGCATGTTATGGTTTAAGAGAAAATTATATGAAAATGATATATCGTTGGTATCTGACACCGAGGAAACGGCAAAAATGTATAAATCTAAATCGAATAAGTGTTGGAAATGTAAAGAGAAAGAAGGTTCTTTTTATCATGTGTGGTGGTCTTGTAGTAAGGTTAAAGCTTACTGGGAAATGATATACAATGAACTGAAAAGGATGTTCAAAATAACTTTTATAAAAGTAACTTTGCTGTTACTTTGTACTGTGTCTTTAAACTTGGTCTCCTTGTTATTAGTATCACCTGGGGTTGGCTATACATATTTTTCAAAAAATGTTGTTAGTAACAGTGACTACATAATCCAGAGTATTTTTCATTCTCATGTATATTATATCTATTCGAAAAAAGATGGGGTATGTAACTTTTTTATGTTACAGTTTATAATTTCTACACTATTTGAAGTTGTTGTTATGCATGTGCAGGTCATCGTTTGAATATTTTTTTTCCCAGTTAATGAATATCTTTCTATGTACGAATGTTGAACTAATTGGCTGATGAAGAATTCAACGAAACACTAGTTGTTATCCGGAAACACTGTTCAGCAGAGTTCAGAATTGGACATCAGAATTGGACATTTTGCTGATTATACAAAGCTTCACAGCTTGTTCTCCACTGGGTAAAGTCTGGCACCGTGATTCATTTAAGGACTTTCAGAGACTTTAGTTTGTTAGTTTTGATGTTTTGAATTATTCCATAAAGTTTCTCATATTGTAATTGTTTCTGGCCATTGTGTTGCTTTTGATATTGCTGACCCAAAGTGGAAAAAAGCAGATGTCCCAGTAAAGGAAGAATGGATACAAAAACTTATGGAATATGCAGAAATGGCAAAACTTACCAGAAGAATCAGAACTCAAGATAGCAAACTTTTTATAAAAGTATGGAAATGGTTTATTGAATATATACAGATAAATTGTAAATAGATAAAAACATTAGCAGGATTATTGTAATAACCTGCAGTTTCACAAAAGTATATATTTACAGTAGATAATTAAATGAGCAAGTTAAATGAATATGGATATGGAGAAGATATTAAAATAAAAAAAATTAAGGAACCGCAGAAAGAGGAGAAAGGAAGTCAAATTTTGAAATGTTAAATTGATTGTAAAACTAATGAAATGCCTAAACTTGAAAAGTACAAATAAAAACTTTGAAAAAAGATATTAAGGAATAGCACTGAGCAAATGAGACCTACAAAAAGTAAAAAAATAATAAATCAAAACCAAAGCAGAATGGATTTCTGCTTGATTGGGATGGTCATGATGTTTTGCTAAAATCTAATGATAATTGAACTGATCCTGCTAATGAATGGATTAGGAAAGAGAGAGGGGAAAATCCACATTCGCTTGCCTCTGCACTTTCAGTAGATGGCAGGAGATACCACCGAATTCCAGCTAGAGACTGGAAGCCAATTCTCACGTCTCCCTTTCTGTGGAGCGTTAGGAAAATATGATTCACAGACTGCCACACATTCTTGTTGATGCCTGGGGAAAATTATTTATGAGTATGGATCTGTGTTAAACTCTTCCACTGCGTACTCCCCTGCCTAATCTAGAGAGGTTAAGGTAAGTATTAAAACAATATTGGAATGGCTCTCCGTCCTGGAGAAAAGTACCTGGGCCCTATGATTAATTGTCCCTGTCGTGAAAATTAATTCAGCGCCATAAATTGTATTAAATGGATTCTCTGCACCTGGGTGAAGAAGGAATGGTGGCCTTTATTTCCACAGCACTATCGGGGTGGGGTGGGGAATGACCCAACAAAGTTGTGATGTCACAACCTTTCGGGTCAGTTTCCCCTTAAGACTGAACAAATAAGATAAGTGCATTTTTAGGGCATGGCTTGGAACAATTTGTTATCTAACTATTTTGATGCACTTGAGCAAAAGTCCAAGAGAATGGTTTATTTAGGCAGTGTGTGTATTTCTTTTTTAGATCAGGGGCCATCTGTGCAAACCTTAAAACAGAAGTTCTCCTTAAACAGAAGCTTTAAACAGGCCTGTGTGTGTGTGTGTGTGTGTGTGTGTGTGTGTGTGTGTGTGTGTGTGAGTGAGAGAGAGAGAGAGAGAGAGAGAGGAGTTTCATAGAGCAGAAAATTCACCAGGCAGAAGCTTGCAGCCTGCAAATTGGCAGTCTGGGGTTTCCATTTCCAAGGCTCAGTTACTTACCCCTCCTATACCAGCCTTTCAAAGAGTGACATGTTTATTTTGCCATAATTTCAAGCTCTCAACAGGGCCAACATTGCAATTGCATATTGTCATTATTACATGCAGTGTAAATAAATATGTCAAGGATGAAGAATGGGAGCGAATTTCATTTAGTTTTAACAATACACTGGTTGCAATCCTATACTCACTTAAACTGGGCGTTGGGATGGGGCAGACATTTGATTCCGTTCACATTTAAAGGTGAGCTTACATTTTCTGAAACAAGAAGTGAACTGAAATCCCAGCCATTCTTTGATATGCATTCTTCTTTGAATTTTGCAATGAAGATCTCTAGCTAAGTAACGTGTGCCAAAAAATGTATATACTGACGTATGCATAAAATGCTTATACATGTACTTACTTCGCTAAACCTTTCTTCGGCATTACAAATATAAAGGTAAAGGGACCCCTGACCGTTAGGTCCAGTCGTGGCCGACTCTGGGGTTGCAGCACTCATCTCGCTTTATTGGCCGAGGGAGCTGGCATACAGCTTCCGGGTCATGTGGCCAGCATGACTAAGCCGCTTCTGGTGAACCAGAGCAGCGCATGGAAACGCCATTTACCTTCCCGCTGGAGCGGTACCTATTTATCTACTTGCACTTTGACGTGCTTTTGAACTGCTAGGTTGGCAGGAGCAGGGACCGAGCAACGGGAGCTCACCCCGTCGCGGGGATTCGAACCGCCGACCTTCTGATTGGCAAGTCCTAGGCTCTGTGGTTTAACCCACAGCACCACCCGCGTCCCATATTACAAATATAGGCCATCATAAAACATATATATATATCAAGATATCCCTCAAGATATCCCTCAAGCAATTAAGGAACAAAAGAAGAAAAGGCACACTAGCCTGGGAACTTCCTCTCTGCCCAGAACATTGGAGGCTATACACCACACCTCCTCAACAGTATTTATAGGAACTCAAACACTGAGATCCTGCTCTGTTCCAGTAACAAGAAGCCGAAAGCACCAGCCTGAAGATGACGAGTGAGACCTCGTCGAAACGTCGCCTAGACACCCCAACTTTTACACGGGAAGACACCCGAGGACACCAAAACCTGCATTCCTGTACCCGTGAAAATCTACGAAAGCAAATATATATATATATATATATATAAATTATAGACAAATAAACAGCCATGTAAAAATATGTGATAACGAGGATTTTCTTCCTGCTAAATAGTGCCATTCAGCACACTCTGGGAGGTACTATTGATAAAAACTCAGCTACCTTTGCAGTTACTTCCAGATAGAATCTGATTGTACAATGGACAGTAGAAAAGAATATGTTCTGCTGCGAAAATGTTCATATTAATGACAAGAATATGCAAAAATATAATTGATGGAAATGCATGCAAAAAAATGTTTATGTTTGGAGAAAATTGCACTAAAATAAGGACTTTTTATGCATTTCCCCCCTCTTAAACTGATAAGGAAATGTGTGGAAATGAACATACGTTTGGAAGAATGCGAAACTGAAACCCTACCTCTTACCGCTGAGCTGAAGGAGACTCCCTGCTCTGAGTCGACATGCCTAGGATTGCTCTGCCAGTGACTTAAATAAGATGCCCCACGGTTTAGTGAGCAAGGTTTTAACAAACAGATCTGCTCCTGTGCTGATGGAGCCTGCAAGCTCTGTGTCTCGGGTGAAGAGGTGCAATGCAAAGAGATGTCAAGAACTTGTGAAATGTGCTTGTCAACGGAATTCGTCGGGCCTGCCAAACTTGAGAAACCTCGTGGAAAATATGCTTAGGTTTCCAAATATGCAAGCACAGAAAGGAGTGGGCATATTTTTAAGAGGGGGAAAGAGGCCCGGCGATTCCAGCCTGTCCTTTGTTCCTTGGCTGCCTGCAGAATGTTCCCAACCATCAACGTAATAAACAAATAATAGTAATATTTTGAATAGTGAACATATTTTCCTGTTCCTCCACCAGATGAAGAACCACATCCCAATGCTCATTTTGGACAGTACATCCGATTCCGCTACATCTTGCATCTTTTATTACTGCTTATGCTGTAAATATGCAACGAGGATCCGTCCCGAGGTGGTTATACAGCTTCCTGTTAATTATGATTAACGCCATACTTTTCAATGCATTTCTATGCCACTTTCCTAACCTCAAAAGTCTGTTTCTTTTTTAAAAAATGGATTTGTTGCGCTATATCAGCTGTGCGCTTTCATCTTCTTTAATTGTGCAAATCAAGGTTTCTTAGTAGGTGCTTGGATCTTTCCTGCTAAGCACTGACAGTCTGGAGCAGGGGTCAGCAACCTTTTTCAGCCATGGGCCTGTCCACCGTCCCTCAGACCATGTGATGGGCCGGACTATATTTTGAAAAATAATAATGAACAAATTCCTATGCCCCACAAATAACCCAGAGATGCATTTTAAATAAAAGCACACATTCTACTCATGTAAAAACACACTGATTCCTGGACCGTCCGTGGGCCGAATTGAGAAGGTGATTGGGCCGCATCCGGCCCCCGGGCCTTAGGCTGCCTACCCCTGGTCTAGAGGCAGTTTGTCCGTGAATTTACCTCTTTTTTCAAGGAAACGGCATGCAGCTCAGCAGCACTGCCCTGCTGGTTTTGCCCCTGTAATGCAGAATCCAGACCCTCCTCCCAATCTTCTCCCTCTGACAGGAGAGCCTACTTGGCCCCCAGGTAATGGGTGCTCCGTGCGTGTGATGTCATGATGTCACGTTGTGCGGTGACACCATGAGGTCGCACGTGCCCCCGGCCTTGGAACCTGACTTCCCGTGCCACCGGAAGTCAGGTTCTGAGACCTCGCGAGAACTTGGGTAGCATCTCCGAGGTCTTGTGAGGCCCCAGAGATACTTTCTGAGACCTTCCGAGATCTCAGAACCTGACTTATGGTGCCACCAAAATTCAGGTTCTGAGGTCTTGCAAGGCCTCAGACAGCACCTCTGAGGTCTCGCAAGGCCTCGGATGTGACTTCCAGTGCTTCATGAGCACCCACAACAATTTTTTTGTGGGGGCTCTGACACCCAGAGTTCCTTATAGTTACTCGTTACCGCCCTGCCTTCTGACCTTTCCTCAGTGTCCTACCACCAATCCCCTGGCTCTGAGCCTTTTTCCGCTAGGGTTTCCCTTGGGGTTCCCAGCTGCTGCCTCCCAACACTCCTCTTCATCCAGACCAGGGGTGGGCAACCTAAGGCCCATGGGCCACAAGCGGCCCACGGGGGTTGTTTAACTGGCCCATGAGCCGCCCCTGAACTGAGCTGCCTGCTCGGTGATGCTAAACCGGTGCAGCATGGCGGGGGGGGACTCACTTCCGTGGTGCCGGACATTGTGTCTGCGCAGACACAGACGCCAAAAATCACACCTGCGCAGACACAAACACCGGAAATCGCGGGCATGTGTGTAATCTGGCCCACAGAGGGATCTCCACTGCTGTGAACCAGTCCAGGTGAGGTAAACCTTGCTGACCCAATTCAGACAGTCCCCAGCAGAGACCCATGAGCATTGAACTGGGTTTGTTTGGGAATTGCTTCGTGGCAAAGAGGGGATGAATGGAAGCAATGTGATTCTCTCTCAGGAGGAAGGAAATGCGAAGAAGGGGAGGCCCAAACATGGATCAAGATGGAGTAGACAGATGGAAGATAGATCAGACTATTGAGGGAAACAACCATGTGTTTGTGAGTGTGCATGTGAATGCACACATTTGTGTGCGATACATGATTCTGGAGACAGTTGGTTGTGTTTATTCACAGGCCAGAACAGAACTGAGCTGAAGGGTTCAGTCAGCCTGCTTATATAGAGCTCCAGTACAACGTAACTGTAACAACTTTCTATAACTATCCAATCACTGAACGTCACTTTCGATCCTTCATTTGCATAACTATCTACAGTATCCCCCTGCTGGCCCAGGGTGAGAACTTCAGTACATAACAATACAAACAAGCAAACAAACAATAAACACACAACTACCAAAAAAGTAAGTTTAATAACATTGACATTCCAAGATGTTCCACCTTTTTTTTTCTTTTTTTTTGAGAATTAGAGGTGGTATGATGAAACTGTGGCCTAGAGTGTACACAATCATTTCTTGCATCTTTCATCTGCAGGGTTGAAAGTATTTGAGGTGTGAAAGAAACCTGAAGGTCTTTTTGACCAGAGACAAACTGGGGCATACACGCCCACAGGTCTCAGTCGTACCCCCAATTCTCTGGAAAACATCAAAAACCAGCTCTCACCTGCCCTCCTCCCTTGGTGAAGTTGTTTGACACTAAAGATCCGAGAATGCAGCTGTCTGCGCTTCCTGCCCACGAGTCTTCTAGACTGATAGGATCTATGTCCCTGTAGATATAGTCTAACTTTCACTTTGCCTTCTCACCTTATAACCCTTTGGCGCTAATGGCTTCCTCGTTCTGTCAGCTGTCACTCTCATCGCTTTCTGCTCTGTCTCCCTTGCAGTGTGAAGGCTCTTGTGCATAACCCAACTGTTTTAACCCCCTAACTTCATAGCCAGGGGGTTGTAGCTATATAATCTTACTTATTTATTTACTTATCACATTTCCATTCCACCTTTCCCCCAAGAAGCTCTAGGTGGCACGAATGGTTCTTTCCCTCCTCGTTTTGCCCTCATAATAACCCCATGAGGTAGTTTAGCTAAGGAACAGTGATGGGCCCAGGTTGCTGAGTGAACTTCAGAGCTGGTCTCCCAGATCTTAGTCCAGTACTATGGCGCTGTGGTCTAAACCACTGAGCCTCTTGGGCTTGCCGATCAGAAGGTCGGCGGTTTGAATCCCTGCAATGGGATGAGCTCCTGTTGCTCTGTCCCAGCTCCTGCCAACCTAGCAGTTCGAAAGCACGCCAGCGCAAGTAGATAAATAGGTACCGCTGCGGCTGGAAGGTAAATGGTGTTTCTGTGCGGTCTGGTTTCCGTCTTGGTTTTCCATTGTGCCAGAAGCTGTTTAGTCATGCTGGCCACATGACCCAGAAAGCTGTCTGTGGACAAACGCCGGCTCCCTTGGCCTGAAGCTAGATGAGTGCCACAATTCCATAGTCGCCTTTGACTGGACTTAACTGCCCAGGGGTCCTTTACCTTACTATGATCACTGCATCTCTCTTATACCGACTCTCAGCTAGGAGATGTTTGGGATTGAAACTGGGGACATCTGCCTACAAGACATTTTCTCTGTCACTGAGCAGTGGTTCAGTCCCAATGTGGGAGGCCTCAGTCCTCTATCTCTAATGTCACCAGCATGGTGCCTTGCAGAGGACTAAAGCTAACCATGCGGCTGATGAGAGCTGTAGTCTAAAAAACACCTGGAGAGCACTACACTGGCTGCCCCCCAGGGGTGCCAATCTTAATATAATATTGGGGGGGGGCAGGTAAGCCCCACCCTGCATAACCGATCAGAAGACAACGGTGCATGCAAACCATTTGAATAGCAATGCCCTTCAACTTTGTGGGGGCCCACCCCTTCAAATATTTTGTTGGGGGGCCCAAAGGGACCTCAGCCTCTATTCTTATTCTTATTATTAATATACCACCCTATACCCAAAGGTCTCAGGGCAGTTCACATAAAAAGATCACATTATATAAAATAAAAAGAAAAACAATAACCTAATAATACCCCCCCAAAAGAGCCACATATCCCTGTTGTATTTTCTTGTCTGAGAGGAAGCCCCTTGAAATTAGACTCCCCCAACCCAAAGTAGATATGTATAGGATCACAGTATTAAGCATATCCTTGATTCCCTCAACGGACTTTGGGACTTCATTTCACTTTCAAATGTACCCCATGTAGTTCTATGGAGTATGAAATTTTGTATAGGAATTGGTAAAATGGAGCATGAGACCTTTATGTATTTTCCACAGCGGGTGGCGCTGTGGGTTAAACCACAGAGCTTAGTGCTTGCCAATCAGAAGGTCGGCAGTTCGAATCCCTGCGATGGGGTGAGCTTCCGTTGCTCGGTTCCTGCTTCTGCCAACCTAGCAGTTTGAAAGCACGCCAGTGCAAGTAGATAAATAGGTACTTCTCCGGTGGGAAGGTAAACGGCGTTTCCGTGCGCTGCTCTGGTTCGCCAGAAGCGGCTTAGTCATGCTGGCCACATGACCCAGAAGCTGTACACCAGCTTCCTCGGCCAGTAAAGCTAGATGAGCGCCGCAACCCCAGAGTCATCTGCAACTGGACCTAACTGTCAGGGGTCCCTTTACCTTTAACGTGCTTTCAGTGCAGAAGATCCCAGATTCAAACCCTGGCATCTCTAACTTGAAAGGGACCAGTGACGTGAAAAATTATTTCCTGAGCCCCAAAGAGCAATTTCTGGTCAGAGAAGATGGACAAAATACTTTGACTAGGCATGAGGCTGCTACCTCATGGGCGGATAGTCACATTTTATCACACCAATGTTGTGGAGAGGGAAGGAGAAACCCACAATAGTGAATGGGTGGGTCTGGCAAGATGTTTTTGGTGCCCTCCCCCCAGAAAACCTCTTCCTCCTTTTGATTGCCGACTCCTGCTCATTCTCCCAGAGTGTGTGGCAGAGCCGTCTCTATCATTAGGCAGAGTGGCGCAGCCACCTCAGGTGGCCGATTTTGGGTGTCATGAAAAGGTAGCAAACGGTTATGTGTTTATTATTGTTGCGTTCTCACTGCCATGGAAGAGGAGAGGTGCTTGTGGAATTCCCTGTCTCTGATGCAAAAATAATTCAACTGGCATATTGAGTTGAGACGAGTTTGCAGATTCGCCTCAGGCAGCAACATGTTTTGAGCTGGCCCTGTCTGGCGGGGAGGCAAGCAAAAGGAGGAAGAGTGGCGAAGTAACATGACCGAGTCTGTGTGATTTGAACTTAGATACCCCCTGTCAGGAATCCCTATGAATTTGGGGCTTCTAGAGTATAGCAGCGTTTAATTATATGCATGGACTCTCATGGTTGTTTTGGGGGTCCTGTGACCAATTATTGTTGAACTGGGAATAAATTAAAAATGAGGAACAATGGAAACAAAACTGGAATTTTATTAACAAGCACTTTATGAGGGATAAACTTAATGGTTCTGCTTGCAAAGGCACAATTGTTTCAGTCAAAACTTCTTTTACAGATGTAATTAAAAACTTTACTTATAACTTTCCTCTAAAAGATTGTTTCTCATAAATCCAATTCCTATGAGAACGGGCTATCCTCTTTACCCTGCCTGTAAAATGCCTCCAGCCCCTTTCTTAAATCTCTTCCTTTCCCTAAGGAAATTAAACTGGTTTAATTTCAACCCCCTAACCACCCATCTACTTCCCTAGCCAGGCCCTATCTGGCAGTTAAACTGTCAAATTATACTGTTTTACTCTCCACTCCCTCCTGATTGGTTGTTTCTCCATGATTTGCTATGGGGTTTCCAGAAGGGTGACCCAAGGCCTGTCCGTCACACCCCGATCCCTGACATTCTGGTAGAATCACAATCTCTTGACAATTTTTTTGAATTGCTAATTGCATTGAGGTGTTTTGGGTTTGGGAAAGCAGAAAACTGGCTGTTGCTGTGTCAGATAACCTGTTTAAATTGTTCAAAAATTATGCAATAATCTAATATCTGTTCATAGGAAAAACCATAACACTTTATTTTAGCAACTCCCAAAAACAGCTGAGATGGTTGCACCAAAATTTGTGGGTGCCCAGACCCTTCATGGGGAATTTTGTGGGTGCTCAGGAATGCAGGGCCACGGGGAGCCAGTATGTGTTTTACAACTCTCATAGCCCAAAGGGACAAAAGTCAAATCAGAAAACGAACCAACTCTTCTTTTGTATATCGCCAATTTACCGAATGAGGAGCCAGACTGTGTCGTTCACTTGTTCTACGTTTGACCCCTTTGCTGCACAACAAAAACGCTGCTAAAATCTTAAGCTTGTTGCCAGGCTTAATTGAAAAAGAGGCGCAGTAAGGACCTTGTTCTGCTGTCATCTTTCACGTGGTTTTGAACACAATTTCTTTTACAAAAGGTACAATGTAGGCAGTTAAAATATTGCCGAAGGTGCTCTTCTAACAGAGATTCTTTGAAAATACTGATGTATAAAATATGTACACACACACACACACACACACACAAAGTATATACTCTGCAGCTCTGAGAGCTTTTAAGTCAGGAATGCTGAGTATTATAGTATATTGAGGTCAGAAAAAGTGTTACTGCGTATGTGTGCATGTGTGTGTATGAAACAGAGAATGTGCCCCCTCTAGTTTGAGCTACATTCTTCTGGCATGTATTGATATGTTATACCATAGGTAGGCAAACTAAGGCCCGGGGGCCAAATCCGGCCCAATCACCTTCTAAATCCGGCCCACGGACGGTCCAGGAATCAGCATGTTTTGACATGAGTAGAATGTGTGCTTTTATTTAAAATGCACTTCTGGGTTATTTGTGGGGCATAGGAATTCGTTCATTCCCCCCCCCCCCCCAATATAGTCTGGCCCCCCACAAGGTCTGAGAGACAGTGGACCGGCCCCCTGCTGAAAAAGTTTGCTGACCCCGTGTTATACAGTTGTACCTTGGTTAACTTAATCTGTTTCGGAAGTCCGTTCGACTCCCGAAACGGTTCGAAAACAAAGGCACGGCTTCCGATTGGCTGCAGGACTTCATGCACTCCATCGGAAGCTGCGTCGGACATTCGGCTTCCGAAAAACGTTCACAAACCTGATCACTCACTTCTAGGTTTGCAGTGTTTGGGAGCCAAAATGTCTGAGTACCAAGGCATTCGAGAACCAAGGTATGACTGTATTACAGTTCACTTACCGGTACTCATATTGAGTTACTTTATTTTGTGACAATTTGTAATTTGTTAATATGGTGAGTTATGAAATTATTTCAGTGGAGCCAATGTGGTGTAGCGGTTAGAGTGTCAGACTAGGACCTGGGAGACCAAGGTTCAATCCCTACTTAGCCATTAAGCTCACTGGGTGACCTTGGGCCAGTCACTGCCTCTCAGCCTTAAAGGTAAAGGTAAAGGGACCCCTAACCGTTAGGTCCAGTCGCGGACGACTCTGGGGTTGCGGCGCTCATCTCGCTTTACTGGCCGAGGGAGCCGGCGTACAGCTTCCGGGTCATGTGGCCAGCATGACTAAGCTGCTTCTGGCGAACCAGAGCAGCGCACGGAAACACCGTTTACCTTCCAACAGGAGCGGTACCTATTTATCTACTTGCACTCTGACGTGCTTTCGAACTGCTAGGTTGGCAGGAGCAGGGACTGAGCAACAGGAGTGCACCCTGTCGTGGGGATTCGAACTGCCGAATTTCCAATCGGCAAGCCCTAGGCTTTGTGGTTTAGACCACAGCACCACCTGCATCTTACCCAGTGCTATTATCTCAACCTTACCCAGTGCTATTTTTCTAGAAGAAGAGGCGCCGGAGCTCACCACAAACGTCTCCCTTGTTCTCTTAGATTGGCAAAGGTGCCCACCTCAGAAGTGCCAGAGCTAAGCTCCTGTGAGCTCCTGCTGGAAAGCACACACCTGGCCTTACCTACCCTGTAGGGTTGTTGTGAGGAAGACATGGGGAGGAGCAGGATTATGAATGCTATGCTGAGCTCCTTAGAGGAAAAGTGTGGTATAAATGTAAAAATTATTAAATAAAAATGCTCTTGTTTAAGCACCTCTCCTACCAAGTTCTTTGCTTTGTGCCTTACATTAAGGCCAAAAGCAACTGGAAAATATTTGGCTCATACAAAGGACCTTCCTTTTTTGAGTGTGACAAAAATATTTGTCCAGTTTTTTGTTTGTTTGTGGGGTTTCTACAGTGAACGCTCGGGTTGCGAACGTGATACGTGCGGGATGCATGTTCGCAACCCACAGCTTCTGTGCATGCGCGGCCGCCGAAACCCGGAAGTAACCCGTTCTGGTACTTCTGGGTTTTGGCGGTCCGCAACCCCAAAAAATGCAACCTGAAGCGTCTGTAACCCAAGATATGACCGTACTAGCTTACTTCATCAATCGTCAAAACATAAGACCTTTCTGGCTAGGCAGAGTGAGGAGGGTCTGTGCTCTTGTTAAAAAGAAAGAGAGCATTTGTGTTTTGTTAAAAAGAAAGCAAGCATTTGTGTTTTGTAAAAAAAAAAAGTTAAACATATTAACTTCACCCTGTCCTGAAATACAAGTCTTGGGCTGTTTTCATGAGAAATCAATGTGCATAGATTTATATTGACAGAAATTTGCAGCTACTCCTAATCACATGATGCTCAGGACAATAAATGTTTTATGCGAGCGCATTACTGATAATTTATTAGGCAGCGAGTAAGAGGTAAAACAATAGGACGGGGGTCTGAGGAGTTGTAAATGGAAAAGGAAAGAAATAAAGGCTAGATTCATTTACCAACCATCCAATTATTTCAGGAGGCTGTTAGCAAAGATAACTTTGATCAGGCGGCTAATACGTTGCTGGCGTTCCAGCTAGAACATTTGGGGCCATGTTGCTAGAAGAGGGTTGGAATGCATCCTTCACAGAGAAGACAGCATATAAAGAGGCAAAGCATTTGGTCAGTTCCCCTGTCTCTCTCTGTAACTGCGGTGGTATTTTTGCCCTTCCCTCTAGGACTACTGTTTTTTTGCCCACTTTACTGGGCCATAGACAAGTACCCAAGCCTCGGTTAAGGTATTATTCCATTTTCATTCCTCCAGAACAGCCCTAGGTGGTATATGTGACTGAGGGTAAATTCAACGGCTGAGTGGAGATTTGAACACAGTCCTCACTGATGCACTGGCTCTCCAGAGGTTTGTACACATGTTTCACCAAATATAGTCACAAGCTCTCTCGACACATGAACAACTGTTTGTGTGAGTTTGTTGATTTGCCTCTTTAAGTGTACACAGACTGTACACTCATTGAGTGTTATATGAGAATAACAGTATCATATGATATGAGGATGTAGCTCAAGAATGTGCACTCTTTGACTACAGTGTGTGAACTGTTGTAATATACAGTTACTTACTCACACTTGCAAGAACGAAAGGGTTAACCTGAGCCCTGAGCTCAAGTTGCCAGTGAGTGTGACTTAGCAGGCATCCAGCAGCCTTTGCTTCCCTTGCTTTCTTTTCTCTCTTGGTTCCTGGAACGAGCAAAGAAGGAGCCATACGGTTTGGCTCCCAGCTCAGCAAATGTTGCACGCAAATGGAAATTCTCTCTAAAAGAAGATTTCTACAGCCTTTATATTTGCTAACCCAAAGATTGCATGATCCTTCTATAAGGAAACCAAATTATTTTCTTTTAAAAAGTCATTTGTAAGATTTTTTACTTCTTTATTTTACTGCCAATCGTTTGCTGTAACTTCTGAAACTCTGGAGTAAAATTTTCATTTATTTGTCAAGCTAAGCATCTCTGATTTATTCTCGCCTAAGTAGGGCATGTTTGTTTAAAGGTGGATGGGGGCAGATGCAGATGCAAATCTAACCACATGTTAATGTGCTTGGAGCAATTGCCATTGTGCTAACTCTGCTATGAGGGAGTAAGAACTCTCTTCCAAACATCTCTCTCCAACATGAACGCCCTTAACAAAGCATGAACAATGGAGTGTTGTAGTGCTTGTGTCTTACAGGAATGCAATAAGTAAAAAGCGGAAAAGAAGAGTTTCTTTCTTACATTCAATGTACTTTGGGATGCTCACATGAAGAGCACAGCAGCAGCAGCAGCTGGGGCTTATACCTAACACTGTAAGCACCCGTTTACTCAATGGGGTCCTCTCTAGACATTGGATGCCACAGAAATGTGACCAAGGAGTGCTACATAAAACCAGTCATCTGGAGTTCATAGCCCAGGTCTTTTTGGTCTGGGATGACTCAGGGTTGCTGTTATTATTATTTTTTTCAAAAAAACACAAAATTATGTGAAAGATCACCTTGGATGATGTCAGCTTGTCTTTGATTTCTTCTTCAGCAGCAGGAATTAAGCAGAAGACAAAAATACATTGCTTGCCACCAATCTGTCAGTCAATTTTGAACGCTGCCTTTGTGTTATTTATTTCCTCCTCCTCTTCTTAATAAATAACTAACCAAATACATATCCTTAATACATCATGTGTATGTTATGGTAGATGCAATCAATTCTAATTTCCTGATGCTGTCATCACCATCATCACTGAATTAAGCTTGTGTGTGTGTGTGCTTTTTGTTTCTGGATGAGAACAAAACAGCCAGATTGTTCTGCTAAATCTGTCCCAGTGTTGGAACATCTACAGACGCCCCCTTTGCATTCTCCATGCAAGGCTGGAGAGATTTTGATCTCTGCTAATGCTTCTCTTCTGAGTGCTTACCGAACCTGCAAAATACAGAAATAAAAATGCAGATAGAATGTGATTTTCTAGCTTCATTGAGATACTTTAAAAAACCAGCCCCATGAAGGGATGAATGAACCTATCTGTTCTGGATTCTGTTAGTTTCTTATATTTTCATTCTTACGTTCAGTTATGTCATTTCCACATGACACTGCATTTTCCCCATGTGCAAATTTATCCTATTAAACACATCTTGGTATGCAATTTTGCCTAATCTACATGAGTTATGCCCCTCTCAGATAGCTCATTCACCTCTGCCTTCATCTAGGGCAATATAGCATCATATAACATACCCTGCAACATTTCTCCAATGAAAATAGGGACATCCTAATCCATAAAAGTAATGTTATACCCCACACATCTGACTCAGTTGCCCTAGCCACTCTGGGCAGCTTCCAACACACAGAAAAACATAATAAAGCATTAAACATAAAAAAACCCTTCCCTATACAGGGCTGCCTTCAGATGTCTTCTGAAGATTGTATAGCTACTTATTTCCTTGGCACGGGGTTTGCATAACTCCATACCCTCCAACCTTTCTCGGATGAAAATAGGGACGTCCTAAGGAAACACAGGTGGCTCTGTGGTTTGCTGATCAGAAGTTTGGCAGTTCGAATCCCCACGACGAGGTGAGCTCCCGTTGCTTGGTCCCTGCTCCTGCCAACTTAGCAGTTCAAAAACACGTCAAAGTGCAAGTAGATAAATAGGTACCGCTCCAGCGGGAAGGTAAACGGCATTTCCGTGCGCTGCTCTGGTTCGCCAGAAGCGGCTTAGTCATGCTGGCCCCATGACCCGGAAGCTGTACGCCGACTCCCTCGGCCAGTAAAGCTAGATGAGTGCCGCAACCCCAGAGTCGGTCACGACTGGACCTAATGGTCAGGGGTCCCTTTACCTTACCTTTAAGGAAAAGCGGGACATTCCAGGATCAAATCAGAAACTGGGACAGCTTCTGTAAATCCGGGACTGTCCCTGGAAAATAGGGACACTTGGAGGGTCTATTCCTTTCATCTTACTGGGAAATATGGTAACCCGGCACAGAGGCGGAGCTAGCTGCTCAGGCACCCAGAGCAGTGCACATGCTGTGCACCTGGGGGGTGTGGCTAGCCACCCACAGGGCGGAGCTAGCCGTCCACAGGGGTGGGGCTATCCACTCACCGGGATAGGGCAAGTGTCCCAGGGGGGCTCTGCCTGCGACGAACGTCCAAGGGGGGAGGCGTGGTGATGTCACCCCCCGGGATGACACCCAGGGCGGGCCACACCCACTGCATCCCCTTTCCTCTGCCAGTGACCTGGTGACCTGTGAGTCTGCTTGGTTTTGCTGGGCTAACTATGGATGGGCAACATCAAGTTTCCAACTCTCTCTTCTTAGCATTCTTTATTTTTTAATTGGATCTGGATGGCACAGATGAGGATGCACAGCCACTCTAAGGAATGATGTGGTGCAGCAGGGACTCCACATGAGGACTGTGTTGTCATCTGGGCTTTATCACAGCACGGAGATATGATCGCTTCACCACCTCTCCATTGACTTCACACTGCCAGAAATAGTCTCTGCGGCTTGGAATTATGCCCTCCCCTGAAAAAATGGGTCATATAAATTGGCCCTCAGAGAGACATTTGCATTTTCACCTCTCTGAAGTTTAAGGCGAGGATTTAGACATGGTGGGATTTTAGAATAAAGCAGGTGAGGCGAATTTCTATGGACTGGGCAGGTTGCATCCACCGATCATTTTCTTTTTGACTTTGGTTGGGGCAGCTGGAAGGGGAGGATGGCTCAGTGGGGAGCAATAGGCATGTTAAGTGATAATGGGGTCAGGCAGAGAGTCGGTGTGCAGACATCCTATCGCCCCAGCTGTGCTCTGATTCTGAACCTTTGGTCTACAGTATCTAGCCGTTTGAAATTTCCCCCCTCCGTGTTACAAATTCCTTTTTTGTTAAGAGTGTGGAAAGTTGAAGGAAATAGTTCCAAAGTGTCTCTCCCTCCCTTTGTATTGTAGGAAGTCATTAATTTTGATTTGTCTGTCTTGGGTGCCTTGTCATCACATCCAGGTGACTTATCTAGGCCATAGAGAGTCCAAATAAACAATGAAGATTCTCCATTAATCATCATTGTATTGGGGAGATGGCTGGATGGGAAGTGGGGGCAGGATTCACTCCTGTAATTATTTTCTTTCTTGTTTCGGAGAGAGAGAAGATTTTGCTAGTTTAGAGTTCTGTAACAAAGAGAGATAAAAAAGAAAAACATCCTCATGTAGGGATGGAAGCGAAGAAGAAGAGTTATAATTCATCAACAGGTCAAGTAACACCAGAGTCCAAAAAGAGATAAATGGCACCGTGAGGTGTCATATTCATTTGTCTCAGCGATGAAAGTTCAGACAATTGACTTTGCAGAGAAAGTTTCACTGGAAGGAATAAAGTGTGTAACATCTTCCTGGGGCCCACAAGAGACTCGTAGAAGTTTCCTCTGCCTGTATTCAGTATATCATGCCAGTCCTTAAATTGCCCATAGCAGTCTCCCAATTAAGGGATACAGGTGGAAAGAAACTACTCTGTTAAAAAAGAATGGCAAAGGTGACGGAAGGAAACCAGGAGATCAATTGGAGGAATATTTTTTGGTTCATCACCTCCTTGCTTGAAAACTGTCTGACTGAAAATGTAGTCTTGTCTCTCTATAGTCTTCTTGCACACTTGCAGGTATTTGCACGCATGACCCAACGTCTTCAAAGATTCCTTTTCCTGGTCAGCGATCCCAACCGTCACACGAAGGCTGTGTGCAGACTGTGCCTTCGAAGTACACTCAAAGTTCACACTTCCCCTCAAATAATTCTGGGCACTGCAGTTTGTGAAGCGTCGCTTGGGGATTGCAACTCTGTGAGGGGTAAACTACAGCGTCCAGGATTTATTCAAGAAGGAATGTGCTTTGAGTATTTAAGTAGCTGAAGACTCCTGCTTTTGCAGTGATATTGACTGCAACACGGCGAGGGAAGCTGAGTAAAACTTAAGATCAGAAACAGTCTTGTTATGTGTGCTTTGGAAGCTATGGATGTCAGATTATCTCAGGAGTCCTTTGGCATTTTGCCGCTCACATAGTAATAATAATAATAATTTTATTTATACCCCACCCTCCCCAGCCAAGACCGGGCTCAGGGCGGCTAACCCTAGGTATAAAAACAATTGATTAAAATACAATTTAAAAACAAGATTAAAATACAACATTAAAATGCAGCCTCATTTCAGTAGAAACTCAAATCAAAAACTTTTTGGGGATGAAAACGTCAGATATTCACCAAGGCCAACTATCCAGACTGGTCCTAGGTGGGCCAGAAAAAAGCCAGGGAAGTCCCCAAATAGGAGTTCCATCACAGAAGGAGAAAGGAAAGAGGAGGAGGGGATCAAGTTGATTCCAAGCCACAATAATGAGGAAAGTGGAAGGAGTCTGTGGGCATCTGCCACCCTCCATGTATGGGGTGCATGGGAATTTCCCCAGTGGGACCCCATGCCGTTTAGACGCATGGAAGTGTGGGGAGCATCTATGAGTACAAAATGGAGGGGGTGGGACCAACAGTCTTGTGCCTTCCCTCCCTCCCCCAATTCTAATTGCACGAAGGGAGAATGACTGAACAGGGCATGGGATAAAAAGACAAACCAAACTATGCAGACACTATGGCTCAGTTGGTTAGAGCTTGGTGCTGATAACGCCAAGGTTGCAGGTTCTCCTTTTGTGTGTGAGAGAGGCTTGAGAGTGATGGCTGCATCTCTGTGAACACTGAAGAAGAAGACAGTGAACACTGAAGAAGAGACAGTGTTAGATGACTCTCTCTCTCTCTCTCTCTGAATGCAATAGAGGAGAGGAGGGCCAATGTTTCTGTGTGAATGTATGTTGCAGAAAGAAGTTGATGCATGGCCTGGCTGGGTCATGGACAGAAGGCTGGTTGCAAGTCCTGGAAAGAGAGAAAGACGCAGTTTCTTTGAATGTTTAAGGAAGAAGCTGTAAACTTCAGCTAAGAAAAACCAAGCCCATGCTTGGATAAGCACGTGAATGTAAATATTTTGCATATATTCTTCTTTAGTTATATGTTCTGCAAGTAAAAGCTTTTGAATGTTTTAACAAATGGGCATTGTTTTCATTTCAAGCAAAGAGTTTGCTAACATACACCACACTGTATTTAGGTATGAGGGGGAAGCGGGTGGCGCTGAGGTCTAAACCACCGAGCCTCTTGGGCATGCTGATTGTAAGGTCGGCAGTTCGAATCCGCACGATGGAGTGAGCTCCTGTTGCTCTGCCCCAGCTCCTGCCAACCTAGCAGTTTGAAAGCACACCAGGGCAAGTAGATAAATAGGTACCACTGCAGCAGGATGGTAAACGGCGTTTCCGTGCATGCTGGCTTCCATCACGGTGTCCTGTTGTGCCAGAAGCGGTTTAGTCCTGCTGGCCACATGACCTGGAAAGCTGTCTGTGGACAAATGCCGGCTCCCTCGGCCTGAAAGTGAAGATGAATGCCACACCCCATAGTTGAATTTGACTGGACTTAACCATCCAGGGGTCCTTTACCTTTACATAGGTATGTGCTCCACACACCAGGCATGCTTCCTCAGTTTGCCCTTGCCTTGGCTTCATTTCTGTGAAGAGACATGGATTTCAGTACTGTATTACTGGGACTTTGACGGCGATTATTCCTAACTTCTCCAGACACTGTCACTGATTAAAAAGCACTGGCCCTGCCGGCGGGCTGACAATTCAAGAGACACAACGTGGAAGGGAAAGGGGGTGGAGAGAGGACATTAATGCAGGAACCGACCCCGAATGGCCTCTGGAAATACCTCAGAATGGCAGCACACAGAGAGAGAATCAGCGCTGGCTTCATATTCATGATGCAATATGCAAAAATATATCTCTTCAAAGCAGAACAAACAGAAGTAATACTGCAGGGTCCCCCACTGCGGAGAAATTGAAAACTTTAAAACAAAAGAGATAGGCGTTGTACGACATGAAATAGATGATATTCAAAGGACGGGAAAACTATAGTTTCATTCTCTGGCAAGCTTGGCATCTAGGATAAGTTAATATGCAAAGAAGCAATACAATTTCACTTTATCAGTCAGACTGAATCATGCAGTCCACAGGAGAATTCCCTCTTTTTGCTTCATTCCAAATAACAATAATTCAGAGTAGCATAGGAGACAAATAAAATAAAAAGCCACAATTTCCCCCCTTTACTTTTTTTTAAAAAAGTCCAATACGTATCAGATATTTCTGGCACATTTTCCTTACACATCTGAAGAATACAGTAATAAAACTCATTTTTCATATAGAAAAAAATTAGGTAAAAGATTAAATATCTGCAACAGAGGGGGTAAATTTGTTTTAGCAGCGCCTTGCAAGGTGCTTTGAAGTCCCAAGTTCGGGACGTCAAGGCATCTTGCCCCTGATGACATTGCAATGCCAGATGCTGGACAGGCGGGTGGCCCCATTCACCTGTCAAATTTGGCCTGTGAGACCAATCCTGATAAGGATTTGACCTGTGGGACCAAAAACAGTTCCTCACATATTCACCCGTGATGGCTCCCTCCACACACATATGCCATCACTTGAAGTTGTAGGGCACGAACAATGCGCATGTATGTCTGAACCAGCCCCGCTCGCATAGGACATCTGGACTGATTGCCCCTGGGACTCCCCTTGCAACGCACGTATTCCGTGCTTCTCATTGGGATTGTCCTGATGGGTGGTGTCAGGATGCTGTCAGCTGCTCCTGGGTTGCCAGGAGATTATAAAGACAAGGAAAAGCTTCTTACAGTCCTTTTTTATTTCAGAGCCTGCAGAACCCAGCCTATTGAATGATGGCGTTCTCTTGAGTGAATCTCCACTCCCATCTCTCCCACCTCCTCATTCGTCATCATCATCACCTCCTCTATGGGTTGTTGTTGTTTAGTCATTTAGTCGTGTCCAACTCTTCGTGACCCCATGGACCAGAGCACGCCAGGCACTCCTGTCTTCCACTGCCTCCCACAGTTTGGTCAGGCTCATGTTTGTAGCTTCGAGAACATTGTCCAACCATCTCGTCCTCTGTCGTCCCCTTCTCCTTGTGCCCTCCATCTTTCCCAACATCAGGGTCTTTTCCAGGGAGTCTTCTCTTCTCATGAGGTGGCCAAAGTATTGGAGCCTCAGCTTCACGATCTGTCCTTCCAGTGAGCATTCAGGGCTGATTTCCTTAAGAATGGATAGGTTTGATCTTTTTGCAGTCCATGGGACTCTCAAGAGTCTCCTCCAGCACCATAATTCAAAAGCATCAATTCTTCGGCGCCTCTATGGGTACCCTCTGTCTTCAAGCTTTCTGCTCTCCTACTTTTAAGGCTCATTTTCAAGTGAATCAGACGACCTCAGAATTTTGGCAAAAACCATGACCTGTGGGTAGGGGCACCAAGGGCTCCTTTTTTGGCCTAACTGGAAAAGCGGCGTATTCAGCTCAAAACAATTTGCAGGTGTTTTGCACCGATTTTGAGTGAATTGGACAATGTCAAAATTTTGATGAAACTGTGCCCCACTGGTAAGAGCGCCAAGGGCTCATGTTTTTGCCTTTCTGGAAATGCGGCGTTCGCAGCCCCAAACACTGCATGGGGCAATTTGCAGGTGTTTGGCACTGTTTGTGAGTGAATTTTATGACTTCGGAATTTGGGCAAAAATTGAGGGCTCGTTTTTTGGCCTACCTGGAAATGTGTCATATGCAGCACAAAACCATGTAGGGGGCAATTTGCAGCCGTTTGGCGCTGTTTTCAGGTGAATTTGAGAATGTCGGAAATTTGGTGAAAAGCATGACCTGCAGGTAAGGGTGCCCAAGGGCTCAATTTTTGGCCTACCTGGAAAACCGTGACCTTATTACTCTCTCCGTTGTCTTCTCTCCTGGAATATTATCTGGAGTTGTGCAAGAGAATTTCCACAAGTTATCTTTTGCTGCAAAAGTTTCACAAATGAAACCTACCCACACCTAAGTTCTTCAAGAAAACGGTCAGAAATGATATCTGAGAAAAATCTTCAGAAGTGCTGGCATCTGAGACAATGTTTGTTCACAGCTTCCCTGTGTGAAAGGTGTCATAACCTGAAGGAAAAGTAATGTTTCTTTTCTGTTCCAGAGAGACTTTGTACACAATATTACCCCAGTTTGGCTTCAGTTATTTAAAATGCTCATCAAGTCACACTTCTAAAAGATAATCTTGCATAGCTCGCTATTCTGAAGAGAGATGGAATGTTTCAAGCATGTTTGTGTGTGTCTGTTTTTGTTGGGTCTTCATAATGTCACCATTGTCCACAATACATAAACACACACACTTTCCCCCTGCTCCTTGTCAGGCGCTTTTCAAATTGGTTGCATGGGGGGGGGGGTTATACGGTGCTGTAGCAGGGAAAACTCAATTCCACCTACAAAGAAGAGAGACAAAGTCTGATTTGACTGTTGCATGTATGACTTTTGCAGACACCTATTGGCTAGCGCCCATTACATCACCAGAGACACTCAGTCGCCCCACTTCATTCCTGGGACAGTCTTGCAATTGTTGTAAGGAGCTAAGTTTGAGTTTCCTTTCCTTTCCTTTTCCTTTACAAAAACAGTTAAAGGATTTTAATTGCTTGTTGCTATTACCATGGTCCATAAATGCACGTGCACCTCTATTTTCTAATTGCATTTTAACGATTTCTCTCTCTCTTTGCAACCAGGTACTACAAAACAATGGAAAGCAATAGCATTGGTTTTGTTATGTTCACAGTCCTCCTTTCCTCCAAGGAGTTGGGATAGAAGGCTTTATTTACAAATATCTTTATTGGCTTAGCATAAGATGGAAGGTTCACAGTACTACCCACCCCAACAGATCCAGCTCCCCCTGTTTCAGCCACCTGAACTATAGGATTCTTCCAGAGAGCAACTTAGCCTTCTATGTCCCCCTGGGCTGATAACCACAGACCCTCCAAGTGTCCCTATTTTCCAGGGACAGGCCCTCCCAGTTTTTAATGTGATCCTGGAATGTCCCGTTTTTCCTTAGGACATCCCTATTTTCGTTGGAGAAATATTGGAGGGTAAGGAGCTATGCCACCCCCGAGCCAGGGAAATAAGTTGTGGCGCTCATCTTGCTTTATTGGCTGAGGGAGCTGGCATACAGCTTCCGGGTCATGTGGCCAGCATGACTAAGCTGCTTCTGGCAAACCAGAGCAGTGCATGGAAACACTGTTTACCTTCCCGCCGGAGCGGTACCTATTTATCTACTTGCACTTTGATGTGCTTTCGAAATGCTAGGTGGGCAGCAGCAGGGACCGAGCAACGGGAGCTCACCCCGTCACCGGGATTCAAACCGCTGACCTTCTGACTGGCAAGTCCAAGGCTCTGTGGTTTAACCCACAGCGCCACCCATGTCCCTTACACACACACACACACACACGCAGTGCCAGATTTACATATAAGCTAAACAAGCTACAGTTTAGGGCCCCACTCTCTTGCCCCCCACCCAATATACTTCTTCATTGTATTTCACCATTAATATACTTCTTCTTAATTGTACTTCAGTTCAACAATTACTTTGATAAAATACATATTTTGCCATGTGCAAATGGCTTTAGATAACCATTAGGTCCATAAATTACCATATAGCATATATTCAACACAAAAAACAGTGACAATTTGTTGTTGACAAAGGACAGCTGGACATATAAAAGGCCCCATTACCTTCAGTAGCTTAGGGCCTCCTCAAACCTAAATCCGGCCCTGTATATATGTTGGAAGTCACCCAGAGTCCCTGGAGCAACTCAATCAGATGGACAGGGTATAAACAATAAAATAATCATCATCATGGAATAGGATGTCCCTATTTATTTTCCATCGGAGAAATTTTGGAGGGCATGTTCCTATCAGCTAAAACAGGACCTACCAGGACAATGCCCCCCCAAACCGCTTTTCAGGGAATAGAATAGAATTGTAGAATGGGAAGGGACCCCAATGGTCATCTAGTGCAGGAATTTCAATATTCTTGCTAGTTGTGGTCTTTTACAATCAGTCTCCCTGGACAAGAAGAGATCCGTGGTGGCCATGCAGACCTAACCCCCCCTCCACCCCACAAACCCCTAGTTCAGGCTTCCTCAACCTCAGCCCTCCAGATGTTTTGAGACTACAATTCCCATCATCCCTGACTACTGGTCCTGCTAGCTAGGGATCATGGGAGTTGTAGGCCAAAAACACCTGGAGAGCCAAGGCTGAGGAAGCCTGCCCTAGTTCAAAAATGCTTGGCAGTTTTGTGTCTTCCTGCCTCCTCCCAGGATTTGTATCATGGCAAGGAAACATGGCGGCGTAGTCACATAGCGCGTTTCCCCAATTCTTTGCTGGCACAGGAACAGAGAGGATGGCTTGTTGGCGTCGGCAGAAGCTGTTCTGCTGCTTAGAGAAACCGTGCACGGCACAATGGAGAACCGGGGAGCCTGAGCTCTATTTACGGAGGAGCCTGCGGCATCGAGTCAGTACAAGCAACACAATAGGCAGCTCGTGTACCTGCGGAGAGGATCAGTCCGTGCTGTATCAGCGCATGTCGATTTAAAATGTATTTTCTATCTCTCGGGAAGAGAGAGGGAGAAAGGGGCTGCATGCATTGCTCATCAGGTTGATGTTAACCAGCAGGGCTTGGGTGCCCTGGTAAATATAAACGTAGGGGACAGGGGGTGGGGAGGATAAGGAATTATTCCCACCATACTCACAAAGCCACAATTTGAAGGGTTTGGTTGGTGTGTTTTTGGAAGGGGAAAATATGCCTATTAGAACACTTTCAACCCGGCCTAAATGTATAGCTTAAAGGTAAAGGGACCCCTGACCATTAGGTCCAGTCATGGGGTTGCTCATCTCGCTTTATTGGCCGAGGGAGCTTCCGGGTCATGTGGCCAGCCTGACTAAGCTGCTTCTTGCAAACCAGAGCAGCACACGGAAATGCCGTTTACCTTCCCGCTGGAGTGGTACCTATTTATCTACTTGCACTTTGTTGTGCTTTCAAACTGCTAGGTTGGCAGGAGCGGGGACCAAGCAACAGGAGCTCACCCCGTCATGGGGATTCGAACCGCTGACCTTTGGTAAGTCCTAAGCTCTATAGTTTAACCCACAGCACCACCCGCATCCCAAATTTATAGCTTAGCTGTGGCCATATGGCACTCCTTGGAGGCTCCTTGACCAGCACATCCAACCCTATTATTCTCTGACCAATTCATCATAACATGAGGATCTTACTTCAAAACAGGGTTCCCTTTCTCCTCCTCCTCTCTCTTGCTTCTTCATCTTCTGCCTCCAAAGATGCAGATTATAGTGAACTGGGTGCTGCATAGCCGTCGCACCATGGGCAGTTTTGTGGGAAATATTTAAACTGAGACAGCAATTCCTTTGGCCTTGCTCGTGATAAAAGCGTGGAGCTGCTCTTCATGTGGCAGGAGAATTCAAATGCAACGGTTTGGGATTGTTAGTTCACTTTGCATGCCAGGTGGGCAGAAACTGGGAAAGATCTAAGAGATGTAATTCAGATGTGTGCTGTTTATTATGGGGCAGGTAGAGCCTAGCATCTCTTCATTGCCTTCATTGTTCTGCCAGTAAGATGGGAGTAATCAATTAGAGGGTAGATGTGAAGGCAAATACATTGAATTCCATATCTATGTTGAATTTTGTTGCTGCAAAACAAGAGTCTGGAACATTTGCCTCTCTAGCTGTTGTTATACTCCAAGCATGGCCAATGGTCAGGGAAGAAGAAGAAGAGTTTGGATTTGATATCCTGCTTTATCACTACCTGAAGGAGTCTCAAAGTGGCTAACATTCTCCTTTCCCTTCCTCCCCCACAACAAACACTCTGTGAGGTGAGTGAGGCTGAGAGACTTCAAAGAAGTGTGACTAGCCCAAGGTCACCCAGGAGCTGCATGTGGAGGAGCGGGGAATCAAACCCGGTTCACCAGATTATGAGTCCATTGCTTTTAACCACTACACCGCACAGGCTCTTGTGCTGGGAGTTCTAGTTCAGCTGCATCTGAAGGGCCACGCCTGTTGTGGAAAAAAAATTGTGTGGTTGGTAATATTTTTTACCAGCCTTCTTAAGTGTTTTCTGAAAATCTGGAAAGCAGATGAAAACCATCCCAGCACTGAAAGTATGTCCATTATAAATTATCCATGTGGGTTTTTTGACCTTTAAAAGAATAAATAAAATCCTGGTTCTAAAGCATCAGAGTCTATCCAACATGACACTTTTATTTTTAACAAGAAAGAGAGAGAGAAAGAAAGAAAGAAAGAAAGAAAGAAAGAAAGAAAGAAAGAAAGAAAGAAAGAAAGAAAGAAAGAAAGAAGGAAGGGTGAGGGAACGACAAGAGCTTCCATTACTGCCTTTGTATTTTGTTACAAGTGGATAGAAAACACTTCAGTGTTGCTGCTGGCTTTCAGGTACTTTGGAGAAAGTAAAACAAGTGTTCTCATCTTTCCTAACTATAAATAGGAATGGCTCCTAACTACCAAAAAAAAAGGGGGAGAAAAAGGAGGGTGTGCACCACCCCCCATAAAAGTATACTCTGACTTTGTTCATCCTGTTTCACCCAAACCCACTTCTGAATTATATTAGAGTTCAAAATAATAGCTGCCAATGGTCCTACCAATGGTCTCTGTGGCAGAAGCCCCCAGGGCCCACTTTCCCATTGTCCAAGGTTTCAGTGCAAGGAGTTGAAGGGTTTGAAAGGAACCTGCGGAGAGGAAGTCCCAGGTCGTGCCCACCTGGACCAGCCTCCACTTCTGTGGCTTCACTGTATTCTTTGCACAGGGACGTATTGGCGACCCTCGCGCGCCATTTCTCTGAGTCACATTAAGGGCGTCTGTGTGCTTGCAGGCTTCTCAACAGAGGCAACACAGTGAACTTGTGGAGTGCCACGCTGGTCTCCCTGCATTTTGAATGTTGAACGCTGTGCTTCGATTCACATTTTAAGTCCGCCTTTCAGTGTGAACTCGGTCCAGTATCTTCCCTCATCCCCACCTGTGGCAAATGATGTGTCTGTGAGCCCCAGAAAGAGGGTGCATATGGGAAGGGATGATAGATTTTCTGCCCCTGCCACCAGGCCTCTCTTCCATAGGAGCCAACTCCTAGGGACCATGGGGGCTTTGACTCCCACAATAAAATATTTGAGGGGGCTGGGTCCCCACAAAATTGATGTGCATTCTCATTCAACAACAACAACAACATTTATACCCCACCCATCTGTCTGGGTTCCCCCAGCCATTCTGGGTGGCTTATAGCATATCTAAAAACATAAAAATCAAGGGTTAAACATGCCCCCCCAATACAGGGCTGCCTTCAGATGTCTTCTAAAAGTTGTGTAGTTCTATATCTCCTAGACATCTGAAGACATTCAAATGGGGTGTGTGCAATGTGTCAGGTGATCGATTATGAGGGGTGGGGCTTACCTGGGCCCCCATATTTTATTCAACATGGTACCCCTGCTCTCATATGAGAGCAGGGGTACCATGTTGAATATATATATATTAACAAATTTAAATTCAAACAAATCACCCACTTCAACATATAGGATTCCCTGAATCCTTTGACTTCCCTCTGCTGTTCCATGGTTACCATTAACAATCTTTTTTTTCCAACTGCTTATCTTATTTTCTCTAAAATTTTTTTAAAGAATAGTAATTTATTTTCCCATAGTTTTTCGTACATTACAAGCATTACTCAGATCCTGTCAAAGTTTTTAGTTGTTTACAGTGTTCTCTTAAATACATTATAATTTCCCCCCATTCCTTCTTAAAATTCTTCTCTTCCTGGTTTCTGATTTTCCAGTCAATTTCGCCATTTTGACATAGTCCATCATCTTCATCAGCCATTCGTCTCTGGTTGGAACTTTATCTTCTTTCCATCTCATCCCTGCTCTCTTCTTAATCCTACCCCTTTCTCCTTTCAGATATTCGAAAGCTGTGGTGTTGCTGGGTGCTTGAAAGACTCAGGGGTTCAGGCCTCAAGACATCAGTTCAGACTCAATACAAGATGAACTCACAGTCTCTTTTTTATGTAACCACTTAGTAAACCCTGGGACACGAGTGGTGCTGTGGTCTAAACCACTGAGCCTAGTGCTTGCCGATTGGAAGGTTGGCAGTTCGAATCCCCATGACGGGGTGAGCTTCTGTTCCTCGGTCCCAGCTGGTGCCAACCTAGCAGTTCAATAGCACGTCAAAGTGCAACTAGATAAATAGGTACCACTCCAGTGGGAAGGTAAATGGCGTTTCTGTGCACTGCTCTGGTTTCGCCAGAAGCGGCTTAGTCATGCTGGCCACATGACCTGGAAAAACTGTCTGCGGGCAAACGCCGGCTCCCTCGGCCAGTAAAGCAAGATGAGCACCGGAACCCCAGAATCGTTCGCGACTATCATGGGTCCTTTACCTTTACCTTTTAAAGTAAAGCCTGCTTTTCAGGGATCATATCGTGAACTGAAATGTGAGTCAACTTTTTGTGAAGACTCTTGTGTCTTTATTCTTTTAGGAGGGATCAAAAGGGGTCACCCGGAAATAATCTTAACTAAGAGATTCAAATGAATCTGCAAACTAGCTCCCAGCTATACTGAGGTGAATCTACTCTGCTGCATCACTTCACAAGCGTGAGTTAAGGAAGGATAATACTTATTCAACATATCCTTTCCTCCTATCGTTAACGTTCCCACAATCTCGACCCCGACATCAAAGGCTGCTTGATATGACTAGAGTGCATCTCACCCCCCCATTCCTCTTTGTAATTTATTTTTAACCCAGCCAGAGTCTCCAAAGGCAAACTCTTGTCAGTCCCATTTGCATGGTTTGTGCCGGGCATGAGAAACTGCTTTCCATTATTAGCGAACACCGCCCGGCATTTCCCTAACTGTTGCTGGCTGCAAAGCATCACTAAGTGCCAGAAAGAATTAGGATTGCGAAGAATATGAGCACAATTCAAAGTGTTGGTGCTGACCTTTAAAGCCCTAAACGGCCACGGTCCTGTATACCTGAAGGAGCATCTCCACCCCCATCATTCAGCCCGGACACTGAGGTCCAGTGCCGAGGGCCTTTCGGTGGTTCCCTTACTGCGAGAAGTGAAGCTACAGGGAACCAGGCAGAGGGCCTTCTTGGAAGTGGCGCCCGCCCTGTGGAACGCCCTCCCAGCAGATGTCAAGGCAATAAACAACTATTTCATTTTTAAAAGAGAACTGAAGGTGGCCCTGTTTAGGGAAGTTTTTAATGTCTGATGCTGTATTCTTTTTAATATTCAGTTGGAAGCTGCCCAGAGTGGCTGGGGAAACCCAGCCAGATGGGTGGGGTATAAATAATAAATTATTATTGTTATGTACTGAAGTTCTCACCCTGGGCCAGCAGGGGGATACTGTAGATAGTTATGCAAATAAGGGATCGAAAGTGACGTTCAGTGATTGGATAGTTTTAGAAAATTGTTACAGTTACATTGTACTGGAGCTCTATATAAGCAGGCTGACTGAACCCTTCAGTTCAGTTCTGTTCTGGCCTGTGAATAAACAAGAGCTGTTTGAAGAATCGCTGTGTCGTCTGATATGTTCACCCACAACTTAACAAGTATTATTATTATTATTGGTGGTTTGTTATTGTTGTTGTTGTTTTTTGCAAAACCCCAAACTCCTCCCCCACCTTGTGCTTCCTTTCAAGTCTTTGCAACAGACTTCAGAGAGGCCTTTTCTTAAAAGAAAGGAAAAGAAAGAAAGAAGCAGAAACAGCAAAAAACAGCGAGGAGCCCTTCTTCCTGTGCAGGGTATCGGGCGGCTAATGCCAATGTCAGCAGGTGAGCTGCAGTCAAATTATTTCTGCTTTTTGGAAATGGGAAGATTTCCACCCCACCCACCCCCTCCATCCCTGGAGCAGCAGAAGCCAATGCAGCCGAGATAAAGAAGGACAAAACTGCTGACCTAGGCTCCGACGCGAGGCCTCGAACTACGGTCCCGCAAGAGCAAAAGGGCCCTGATAGGCTGGAGGATTAAGTCTGCTTATCTATTTTTCTGGGTTTCACTTAGGATTTAGTCAGAATTTCCTACATCTGCATCAGCAAAAAAAGAAATGCCTGTTCCAGGGATTTGGTGTTTTTTTTTTTTTTAAAGGTCAACAATGGGCCACGGATGTTTTAAACATGCATTTGGAGCCTTTGTAAGCTCCTCGAAAACGCGAAGGCTTCGGGAAATAGTTCTTGGCTTACCGAGGACGTCCAAATCTGCAGGGAAATCTTTTAACGAACACACACACACATATATATACACACACATATGCTCATTGCTTTTCTCCAGTTATCAGTAATGTTCTCAGTTGAATTGATGGGCTTCTGCCAGCGGTGCCCATTCATTTTCTCTGCGCAGACATTTCCCCTCTCCCAGGATGTCAGCTCCCTTTGAAGTCCATGGACTGAGCTCCTATTGATTTCTTGGCACAGAAGGCGCTCCAAAGATGATGGTTCTTTAAAGTCTCCGCATCCTGAGATTTCAAGGCCTTCGATTGGCCTCTTCCTATTTGCAGGGGGTGGCGGGTGGGGAGAAAGAAAGGGTCCCCTTTCATACGCTGCTCAAAAATCTCTCCGCTTTCAATTTGTTTGCAGGCCTCGTAAGAAGCAGACATACCCTGCAACATTTATCTGACGAAAATTGGGACAATATTTCTATTATTATTATTATTGTTATTATTATTATTATTATTATACTATGCCCATTTGACTAGGTTTCCCCAGCTACTCTGAGAGGCTTCCAACATACGTATATAAAAACCTTGTCCTGGCAGGTGCTGTTTTAGCTGATGGTTACAGACCCTCCAAAATTTCTCCGATTAAAAAAATTATAGGTAAAGGTAAAGGGACCCCTGACCATTAGGTCCAGTCATGACCGACTCTGGGGTTGTGGCGCTCATCTCACTTTATTGGCCGAGGGAGCCGGCGTACAGCTTCCGGGTCATGTGGCCAGCATGACTAAGCCGCTTCTGGCGAACCAGAGCAGCGCACGGAAACGCTGTTTATCTTCCCACCGGAGCGGTACCTATTTATCTACTTGCACTTTGACGTGCTTTCAAACTACTAGGTTGGCAGGAGCAGGGACCGAGCAACGGGATCTCACCCTGTGGCGGGGATTCGAACCGCCGACCTTCGGATCGGCAAGTCCTAGGCTCTGTGGTTTAACCCACAGCACCACCCGCTTCCCTTTAAAAAAATAAAAATAGGGACGTCCTATTCCTTGATGATGATGATGATTTTATTATTTATACCCCACCCATCTGACTGGATCAGAATTGAGTTAATTACAACTTTGGACAGGTTGTAAGTAAGAAGGCAGGCAGATGGGGTCTGTCTGAAGGCAAACTAAGAGTAATGTCCTATGTCCAATGTCCAAACTAAGAGGCAGTGTCCTATTTGCCCTAATGAACAAGCTGGGTGTCTCTGTGATGGCACAGATGCTAGCCAATGGGTCCTGCCCGTGGGTAGCTTTTCCACATTCGGTATGAACTACTTTGAAAATCTGTGGATCAAATTCCTTCCTGAGGTCACCCCAGGAAAAGAGAGTGGATGGTTATTTAAGAGCAGTATGAAAATGTCATACAGTGGTACCTCAGGTTAAGTACTTAATTCGTTCCAGAGGTCTGTACTTAACCTGAAACTGTTATTAACCTGAAGCACTACTTTAGCTAATGGGGCCGCCACACTGCCAGAGCACAATTTCTGTTCTCATCCTGAAGCAAAGTTCTTAACCTGAAGCACTATTTCTGGGTTAGTAGAGTCTGTAACCTGAAGCGTATGTAACCTGAAGCGTATGTAACCTGAGGTACCACTGTATTGTTCTTCAACCCTAGACCCACAACTATCCTAGGCTTGTATCTTATACCTATGGCGTGTTTATGTACTTAACAATGTTTCAACTGTGCATTGTTTACAGTTTGGGACAGCTTTTTCCTCATCTTACTAGGTGATCATGATTCATCCTGAAGAATGAGAACTGGGAAATTTATTGGTTTGTTGGGTGCTTTTAGTGTCTCATACAGATATATATATATATATATAGAGAGAGAGAGAGAGAGAGAGAGTGTCTAGCTATTAAAACAGCAGACGTGTTCTATGATTTCAGAATGTGCCCACCAGAAACATTCTGATAGGTGTGATTTGAAATGTTATTCTTCCAGCGGGCAAAGAAGAACCCGTTCAGATTCATAGTCTGTCTAAAAGCTAAAAAGAGAAATCATTTAAGACATCACATTAAAATGCCATTCCAAGTTGGAAGACTCCATTAAAACTTTCAGAGAGCTTTTTACATTGGTTCCACCCTCTTTCCACGTTTTGTTCCAGCTATAAGGGTCCCCTGTTTTATAATACATTTATTATATTTAAAAAACGAATGCTTTTCCTCTGAGTTTAAAATGTGCTTTTAAAAAGCGTTATTTTTTTTTAAGGAAACAGAAGCAAAACAAATACCTTGATTGCTCTTCCCCTTTGCAAAGAAGGGTTTGTTTGTTTGTTTCTCAGGGTTATTTCTTCCCAATATATTTGTACCTTCAGGGACTTTGGGGCTTGTTCACAGATGCATGTTGATACCTTGACAAATGCAACAGGCAGCAATAACTTGTGAGAAACCTCCCGCACAGATCTGTCACCGCAGATAAAACGCTCACATCGCCTTCAACACATTGATTTGTAGAATAGACTTCTGCTTGTGCAAAAGCACGTTCCCTGGCGGCCCCCCTCCCTTCCCCAAATTTGCTCCGGATGGTTCATGGACCCTCCCCATTGGGAAGGTGGGTACTGCCAGGGGGTTTGGCATTGAAATGCAACTCAGAGGAGAGGAAGGGGAAGTCCTATTTTGTCTGCTTGTGCAACACAGCCCGGTGCCTTTGAATGGAACCAGTAAATTCAGCTGTCAGTCACCAGTGTTTACTGCAATTGAGTGACATACGTGTAATAATAATAATAATAATAATAATAATAATAATAATAATAATAATAATTTATTATTTATACCCCGCCCATCTGGCTGAGTTTCCCCAGCCGCTCTGGGCGGCTCCCAATCAAGTGTTAAAAACAGTACAGCGTTACATATTAAAAACTTCCCTGAACAGAGCTGCCTTAAGATGTCTTCTGAATGTCAGGTAGTTGTTTATCTCTTTGACATCTGCTGAGAGGGCGTTCCACAGGGCGGGCGCCACTACCGAGAAGGCCCTCTGCCTGGTTCCCTGTAGCCTCACTTCTCGCAATGAGGGAACTGCCAGAAGGCCCTCGGCGCTGGATCTCAGTGTCCGGGCTGAACGATGGGGGTGGAGACACTCCTTCAGGTATACAGGACCGAGGCCGTTTAGGGCTTTAAAGGTCAGCACCAACACTTTGAATTGTGTTCGGAAACGTACTGGGAGCCAATGCAGATCTCTCAGAACCAGTGTTATGTGGTCCCGGCGGCCACTCCCAGTCACCAGTCTAGCTGCCGCATTCTGGATTAATTGCAGTTTCCGGGTCACCTTCAAAGGTAGCCCCGTGCATGTCTGAACAAGGTTTTTGTAGCACAGTGGTACCTTGGGTTACAGACGCTTCAGGTTACAGACTCCGCTAACCCAGAAATAGTACCTCGGGTTAAGAACTTTGCTTCAGGATGAGAACAGAAATTGTGTGGTGGTGGCAGCCGGAGGCCCCATTAGCTAAAGTGGTACCTCAGGTTAAGAACAGTTTCAGGTTAAGAACAGACCTCCGTAACAAATTAAATTCTTAACCAGAAGCAGCACTGTATGGCGTTATCCCCTTTTATCCTAGTAACAACTCACTGAGCCATTCGAGCAGAGACCAAAGGATTTGTCCTGTGAGCCTCGTTTCACACTTAACCGGGCAATTGTGCTAGCTGTGATCACAATGATGTAACATTGGTTACAATCATTTGCAACAATGTCTATTCAGGAACAACTGACAGTGGTACCTTGGTTCTCAAACTTAATCCATTCCGGAAGTCTGTTCCAAAACCAAAGCATTCCAAAACCAAGGCTCGCTTTCCCATAGAAAGCAATGCAAAAGGGATTAATCCGTTCCAGACTTTTAAAAACAACCCCTAAAACAGCAATTTAACATGAATTTTACTATCCAACGAGACCATCGATCCATAAAATGAAAGCAATGTACTGTACTGCAGTCACACAATCAATCAGGAGCTGAACTGGGCTCCACACAGTCACAAAAACAAAAGAGCCGCAAAAACAAAAATGCAAAATAAATAGCAAAATCAGGCCTCAGCGTAACCCTCAAAACGGAAGTGTGGCACTCAAGTCGAAGCATAACACTCTAAATGGAGCGTGTTTGGCTTCTGAAAAAGGTTCACAAACCGGAACACTTACTTCCTGGTTTGCAGTGTTAGGGTTCCAAGTTGTTTGAGTACCAAGGCGTTTGAGAACCAAGGTACCACTGTATATCAAATGAAGTAATGTTCAGTAATCTGTGAGTCTTGAAGGCCGCTCCCTGCAAGGCCCTTTCCACCTTGCCTAGAGGGCGGAGCCCAGACTCACCAGGTCTACTAAAGAGGCTATTGGGGGAGACCAGAGGGACATTGCTATGCCTGACAACAAATCCTAATTACTGGATTCTTATGCTCCATCTTTTTGTGCCTGCCAAACTGCCATTTCATGCTTATGATAATCTTTTATTCTCTTGCTAACTATGCTGTTTTAAATGTGCATTTTATATTTGACTTCACTTAGCAATGTTTTCTTTTTAAATGTTTAAGGTTTTTTTTGGTTAACTTTGTGTTAAATCTGTATTCTGTAGTTGACCTCCTTTGTAATGGTCTTATTTTGAAATCTTTAATATAATATTTTAGTTTCCTGTTAATTATGTTGCTTTGACTGTATACTTTATATTTGACTTTCTTTGGAAATGTTTGATTCTGGATTGTTTGATTGATGTTTTGATATGCTGTAAACTGCTTTGAGATTTTTCTTAGAAATATAAAGTGGTATAGAAATGAAAGTAATATCATTATTAATAATAACAATAACAATAATAATTTCATTTCCACACTGCCTTATATTTCTATGAAAAATAATAGTACATAATAAAATTAATTCTCAAAACATCGGCAAATAATAAACAGAAATTCACTCTTAACAGTTACCATCAATAATTACTAATCTATGATCAATGCAAATAACTGCAAGTCACAATGCATAAAATACTGCAATACATTCAAAACCTTGTAAAAGGTTCAACTTGAGAAACGAAGACATACAACTTATAACATTATACAGGAGATAGGTAAAGGTAAAGGGGCCCCTGACCATTAGGTCCAGTCGTGACCGACTCTGGGGTTGCGGCGCTCATCTCGCTTTATTGGCCGAGGGAGCCGGCGTATAGTTTCCGGGTCATGTGGCCAGCATGACTAAGCCGCTTCTGGCGAACCAGAGCAGCGCACGGAAACGCCGTTTACCTTCCCGCTGGAGCGGTACCTATTTATCTCCTTGCACTTTGACGTGCTTTCGAACTGCTAGGTTGGCAGGAGCAGGGACCGAGCAACGGGAGCTCACCCTGTCATGGGGATTTGAACCACCGACCTTCTGATCAGCAAGTCCTAGGCTCTGTGGTTTAACCCACAGCGCCACCCACGTCCCATATAATGATCCATATATACAGGAGATAAGGCAACTATAATTCCATGTGTGCAAAAGCAGCTTCATTTGAAGTATAATGATTTGGGTATTTCGCCCTCTGGTTCTTCTCGATCTGAGTCTCCTTGACCTGAGAGGTGGGTCATCCAGTTTCTCATCCTGGATTCTCTGTGGAATGTGATGCTGCTGCAATGAATGGATGCCTTATCACCAGGCTTTCTGGAAAACTGGCTTGCACTCAGCCGTTTCCTAGCTTCGTAAGCCAGTGCGGCCCTTCCAGATGGCTACTGTGTGCATGTCAAGCACTAGGCTGCCTCCTCCAAAATGGAAAATGCAGGGATCCTGCTGGTCATTGTGGCATTCTGTAATGAATGACAGAAGGCCATTGAAACACACTGTTGCCTTCTGAATGGCTGCTGGAATGCCCTGCATCTCCAAATGATCCCTAGACTGCATTGAACCCAGGGTGATGACTTGCACCAGGGATGAGGGAACTCCAGATATCACTGGACTGCAACATCCGTCATCACTGACCATTGGCCGTGCTGCCTGGGTGTGATGGCCTGGGATTCGGACTCGGAGGCTGAACCTGAGGAATCCCAGCCTGCACAGGATCCCCCAGCTCCAGAACCAGCTGAGCCGGGGCTGGGGCTTGAGCCTGAAGGGCCCCCACCTGTGCTGGATCCTCAGGTGCAGGCATGAGCTGAGTCTGCTCTGGCTCCTGAGGTGATGGAGGACCCATTGCCTGCAGGTGCTCCACTCTCAGCCCTGTCAGGGGAAGCTGAGGTTGCCTCTGGGTCCGGTAACCTCCAGCCTCTCCTGAGCTCAGAGGCGGAGGGAACTAAGTTCCCGCAGGAGGAGTGCTCGCCTCCAGGCCAGGAGAGGCAAGTCACTTGTGGACTGGGGCTGCCCTATGTCTCAGGGCAGATAAAAGCCAGTCAGCCCCAGTCCCAAGTTGTGGGAGCAACGTTGTTGGTAGCCAGTTCCTGCTTGCACCCTGTCCTCCCGGATCTCCTGACCTCGCCCAACTCCGTGCCTTGGACCTAGCTTCAGCTTTGACGGACGGCCTCAATACTGCACCCTCGACCTCAGACTGGACTCGGACCACGCCTCACGGAAACCCATGGAACCAGCACACTGGGGTTGATGCAAGTTGGAGTCCAACAGCATCTAGAGCAGCAGCTCTCAACCTGTGGGTCCCCAGATGTTGTTGGAATACAACTCCCATCATCCCTGAGCTCTGGCCTTGCTAGCTAGGGGTGATGGGAGTTGTAGTTCCACAACATCTGGGGACCCACAGGTTGAGAAAGGCTGATCTGGAGGGCCACAGAGTCCACATGAATGGCTTACCATTGAGAGCCAGTGTGGTGTAGTGGTTAAGAGCAATAGACTCGTAATCTGGGGAACCGGGTTCGCGTCTCTGCTCCTCCACATGCAGCTGCTAGGTGACCTTGGACCAGTCACACTTCTCTGAAGTCTCTCAGCCCCACTCACCTCACAGAGTGTTTGTTGTGGGGGAGGAAGGGAAAGGAGAATGTTAGCCACTTTGAGACTCCTTAGGGTATTGATAAAGCGGGATATCAAATCCAAACTCTTCTTCTTCTTCTTCTTCTTCTTACACAGAGTACACATACACACTCGGCTGCCTAACAGTGTCCGTGTCACCCAGGAGATCGCAACCGCAGAGATAAGAAAAGAAGATTCATTCTGTTGTCTGGAGATGTCACTTCCTGGTTCGAATGGAGAAGCCGTTTTCAGCAGAGCCCAGCGCCGGAAACACAGCTGCATTGAGGCAGCACCAGGTGTTTCATATTTTGCACCCCTAAGAATTTTGTGCCTGGGGCAACTGCCCCTGTGGCCCCTGCTGCTGAGCTACATCTCTTTTACTCTGCTATTCCCTTTCCTGCTATCATCTCGGGCTGCATACAAACCATATACGGTCAAACCTCGGTTCCCGAACGCTTCCATTATTGTACGTTTCAGCTCCCGTACGCCGAAAACCCGGAAGTGTTCCGGTTTTCGAACATTTTTCGGAACCTGAACGTCCGACACAGCTTCTGCTTCAGTACAATAAGCTCTTGCAGCCAACCGGAAGCAGTGCCTCGGTTGTTGAATGTTTTGGAAGCTCAACGGGCTTCTGGAACGGATTACATCCGACAACTGAAGTTTGACTATATTTAGAGCACATTGAAAGAACCCCAGGAGCTTGCAGAACTACAGTTCCCAGAATCCCAAGAAACTACAGTTCCCAAGAATCCTTGGGTGCTGCTGCTGCATGCTTTAAAGGGGCTTTAAATGTACAGTGGTACCTCGGGTTAAGAACTTAATTCATTCTGGAGGTCCGTTCTTAACCTGAAACCGTTCTTAACCTGAGGTACCACTTTAGCTAATGGGGCCTCTCGCTGCCGCCGTGCCGCCAGAGCACAATTTCTCTTCTCACCCTGAATCAAAGTTCTTAACCTGAGATACTATTTCTGGGTTAGCGGAGTCTGTAACCTGAAGCGTCTGTAACCTGAAGCGTCTGTAATCCGAGGTACCACTGTATACCCAACATTTGTAGGTCCCCCCCCCTTTCGCTACAGGGTATTCTTTTTAAAACACCGCCACCAAACTCACACCCGAAGATTAACAGCGCAAAGCTAGCCTCCTTTTTCTTACTGAGAGCTGACTGCTTCAGGTAGCAGCAGGCATATCTTGCCTGCCTCTCGCCCCAGCTATGGACCTCCAACGTGACTGGAGAGAAGGATGTACTGAAGTCTCCCATCTAGAAAGAGCTTTAGCCCTTGGCTTTGCCTAAATGAAGACTGCCAGTCACACCGGATTAAGCACCGAGGTGTGTTTTTTTTTTGCAATGTGAACTGTTAGGTTATTGCTTTGAAAACAATTTCACTTAAGACCTCAAATTTAGACGAGGAGTCGAAGAATCCCCAAAGGTAAAATGCCAGGAGCTTATCTGTTTAGTAGGTTGCCAGCCCCTCAGAAGAATGGGTTGCGAAGCAAACATTAGCACTTGCTCTCCTTTCCCTTTCCTGCAGAATTTTAAAGCATTATCAGAACTACAGGCTTCTAAAGCGCACAGCTGCCCTCCTTATCTGCGAGTGGCACCAACATTGCAGGACTTGGGGGCAGATGGCTGGGGTCTCCCCTGCACTCAGCAAAAAGGGCAGGTAGACCCCCCCAAAGCTTGAGGGCTGCCTTATCCTGTTATAAAGTGCAATGCTTTTGATTCCTGGAAAGGCCTACACGAGAGCAAGTACAGTGGTACCTTGGTTCTCAAACTTAATCCGTTCCAGAAGTCTGTTCCAAAACCAAAGCGTTCCAAAACCAAGGCACGCTTTCCCATAGAAACGAAACCATTGATCCATAAAATGAAAGCAATAAACAACATACTGCAATCACACAATCAATCAATCAATCAGTAGCTGAACTGGGTTCCACAGAGTCACAAAAACAAAACAAAACAAAAGGGCCGTGAGAACAAAAATGCAAAATAAATAGCAAAACCAGACAGACCTCAGCGTAACACTCAAAAGGCAAGTGTGGCACTCAAATTGGAAGTGTAACACTCAAAACGGAGCATGTTCAGCTTCCAATAAAAGTTCGCAAACCGGAACGCTTACGGTTTGCAGTGTTTGGGTTCCAAGTTGTTTGAGAACCAAGGTACCACTGTAGTGTCTATACCTGGTTCTAAGCCATTTAGGCCTTTCAGTCCAGAGGCAACTCTGAGGCTAGTGGAGTTGACATCAAACAGGAGTTCCACGCTCCGACTTTCAGGCACCAGCCAAAAGCCTGTTGGCTGCGGTTTGGACCAACTGAAGCTCTTAGATTGTCTTCAAAGGTAGCCCCATGTAGAGTTCACTACAATAATCCAGTCTGGATGTAACTGAAGCGTGGAAGACTACAGCCAAGTCCAGGAAAGACCACAGTCGGTGCATTACCTGAAGCTCATAAAAGGCTGCCATGTTAACATCAAGGGGATATGAGGGATCCAGTAGGTTCCCCAAGCTGTGAATCAACTCCTTTAGGTAGACAGCAATGCCATCTGGGACAGGCTGGGGCAGCTCACAACTTCTCAATTGTGCCAACCATTCTCTCTCTTAATTTGCTTGATTCTTCCTTTTTTAAATATAGTTTTATTTATGGTTTTCATTTTTCAAAAATAAAATAATGTGTATCATGTTTCGACTTCCATCTCCCTGTTTCTGCGGTTCCATATGGTTGTTATACGTTTACAGTGGTACCTCAGGTTACATACGCTTCAGGTTACATACGCTTCAGGTTACAGACTCCACTAACCAAGAATTAGTGCTTCAGGTTAAGAACTTGCTTCAGGAGGAGAACAGAAATCGTGCTCCGGCGGTGCGGCAGCAGCAGGAGGCCCCATTAGCTAAAGTGGTGCTTCAGGTTAAGAACAGTTTCAGGTTAAGAACGGACCTCTGGAACGAATTAAGTACTTAACCTGAGGTACCACTGTACTGCATTTCCAAATTATTATTTATCCCATATAATATATATTTTATACCACATTTTTATATTAATCTTGCTAGCGATTTAATCTGTGCTTGATTCTTCCTTATTCCTGAGCAAACCTTTCCTTTCACCCCATTTCCCTCCCTCCGTCTGCTAGACCTCGCTGACGGCAGCACTGCGCCGGAGTCCAAGGAACTGAATTCCTGCTCCAGGAATGCCAATTGTATCCCATGCTCATCGACCACATCATGTCCCCTGGATATTTCTTCCTCTTGTTGCCTTGGAGGATAATTACTTCAAAGAGCAACCTTGTTGCCTGGTGTTCCAGTTGAACTCGCCGCCATTGTGTTTGCCAAGCCGGCCATCCCAGCCAAAATCTGAATTGAGGTTTTCTGGCAGGAGCGTGGCATGTTCCGCCTCTCTGCTGCTGGCAGAGCGTCTAATCTCTCCTGATTGTGAATGCTCGCCGCCGTCCTTTTGTGAATTAGCCGTGCCTTCGCATGCGGCGTAATGGACACAGAGTCCGCAGGACTTCGCTCCAAGCTGCCTGTCAAAATGAGGGACTAATGCATTTGAATTATGGTGCTGGGGGAGACTCTTGAGAGTCCCATGGACTGCAAGAAGATCAAACCTCTCCATTCTAAAGGAAATCAGCCCTGAGTGCTCACTGGAAGGACAGATCCTGAAGCTGAGGCTCCAATACTTTGGCCACCTCATGAGAAGAGAAGACTCCCTGGAAAAGACCCTGATGTTGGGAAAGATGGAGGGCACAAGGAGAAGGGGACGACAGAGGACGAGATGGTTGGACAATGTTCTCGAAGCTACAAACATGAGCCTGACCAAACTGTGGGAGGCAGTGGAAGACAGGAGTGCCTGGTGTGCTCTGGTCCATGGGGTCACGAAGAGTCGGACACGACTAAACAACAACAACAACAAATGCATTTCGTTAGAATATTTGCCTGCCATTTTGATAGAAGCAGGGAGCAGTTGGGTGGTGACAACCGGGCAATGGGCAGACAGGAGTGTAGCTCCAGATATCGTCTTGGCAATTGAAAAGTGTGGGGGGGACCTGTGATACGGTAATGCTAACGTACAGACACAGGACGGCGTGCGGAACTAGAAAGGCTATTTGTTCCCACACAGTCTAGTAATAGGGAATTAGATGAAAGATGACATTTTTTTGGCTACGGGGCCTACCACAGGCTTCCAAAAGAAGAGAACATCCTCAAGGAAGCCTGAGGCTACTCCTCATGTAATATTCATTTCTCTCCCTTCCTAATCTAAAGTTTATGGCTGTGAAGTACGTATGCATGTGTGTGCGTTATTTTTAAAAGCCCTCAGAGTAAATCGCTGAGGCAGCAGCAATAGGGATCCCGTTTTTCCGCACGCCGTTACAATAATCACAGTTGTGTGTGTGTGTGTTTTTTACTGGAGCTGCCATCTTCCGCATACAGGAGCACTGTTCCCTCAGTGGCTCGTGGGAATTCGACATGAGTTTAGTGACAGGCTTTTTAAAACAGCAACCGCAACCCCTTAAAACAGGACCCTAAAAAAATGGAGTGAAGTACGAAGCTGTTAATTAAAAGCAGCGGCAGAGTTGGAGGTCACCAAGTGAATGTATTCATCACCAATAATACGTTTCTGTTTAGACTAAACTCACTCTAAGTGATGCTATGGCTGTTGCTAGGTAACAAAGGGGGGATTGTTCCGTCCTGTACTAAGCTCTTAAAGGTACATTTATGAAGTGTAATCTTCACTTTTTGCTGGAGATTAATTTGCAAATGCATGGATTTAAATTATTTAAGGTCAATAAACTTTTAAAGGCTTCTCTGCAGCATCACTCAGACATTGTCTATCAGAAACGCTTGACAATGTTCCAAATGAACTCGTATCAGAAGCGAAAATATCTTTGCGACCGAGGTAGCGCCTCTGAATAAATTGACAAACCAAAATGTGCCACTTTTGATTCCAATCCGTCACTACCCACCACCAAAGAACATTTTGCAGCTATTTGCAATGCAAATACAATTATTAGGAGGTCCAAAAATAAAAGGGAACACGCTTAAAGTGGCTTCTGTTTTTAAAAAATGCACTGTTCCTGCTGGTTCAATGTGATCTCTGTGTTGATGTGATTCATTTAAGGCCTGCTGAAGGTATTTTGTCTCCTCGGGTGAAGTAAAATGTTGTAGACTTCTGAGATGAAGCATGGGGAGTAGGGAAAATGGTGTGTGTTTTTACCCTCTCTTTCCCAATCTTACATACAATCTCACAAATGCCTTGGTTCTCAAACGCCTTGGTACTCAAACAACTTGCAACCCAACTTGCAAACCAGGAAGTAAGTATTCTGGTTTGCAAACATTTTTTCGAAAGCCAAATGTCCTCCGTTTTGAGTGTTACACTTCCGTTCTGAGTGCCATGCTTCCATTTTGAGTGTTACGCTGATGATTTGAGTGTTACGCTGAGGTCTGTCTGTTTTTGCTATTTATTTTGTGTTTTTGTTTTTGCGGCTCTTCTTTTTGTTTTTGTGACTGTGTGGAACCCAGTTCAGCTACTCCTAATAATTTTATTATTTATATGCCACCCATCTGACTGGGTTACCCCAACCACTCTGAGCTGCTCCCACCAAAATATTAAAAACACAATCGGCCATTCAAAACTTCCCTGAACAGGACTCCCTTCAGATGTCTTCTAAATGTCAAAGAGTTGTTTATCTGTTTGACATCTGATGGAGGGCATTCCACAGGGCAGGTGCCACTACCGAGAAGGCCCTGGTTCCCTGCAACTTCACTTCTCGCAGAGAGGAAGCTGCCAGAAGGCGCTTGGAGCTGGACCTCAATGCAATTTCCTCCATGGCCCAACCAATAACAGTCAAGGCATGGGGAATGGCCTTTATAGCAGCAAAGGATGCTTACTTTCCAAGTGGTGAGGAGTTACAATGAGAGAAGATACCACTTCCATCCTTTTCAGATGCCTCCTCTAATTAAAATAAAATAATCTCGCGACTTCTGCAATTCGGTGTTATAGATTCTGAAGGTGATGAAAATGTTTTCATTAAAGAAAGAGAGTGAGAAGACCCTTCAGGCATGGCATTTCATCTCAAGCCTCTAATAACATTAATAAACTCTTTAATCTCTGCCATGTTTATGACTTAATAGGAATCCTTAAAGAGATGACAGGCTAGCGAGAACTGCCAGGTCCCTTCAACTTCTACATGCAAAGCTTTCCCACTCATTTGAAGCAGAAAATTCCTCTGCAGAGAGGAGTAATTCAGACGACTGAAGTTGGAAGAGATGTGTAAACCATTATTACAAATCAAGGGGAGAAGTATTTCCTTGAGAGCCAGTGTGGTGTAGTGGTTAAGAGCGGTAGTCTCGTAATCTGGGGAACTGGGTTCGCGTCTCCGCTCCTCCACATGCAGCTGCTGGGTGACCTTGGGCCAGTCACACTTCTCTGAAGTCTCTCAGCCCCACTCACCTCACAGAGTGTTTATTGTGGGGGAGGAAGGGAAAGGAGATTGTTAGCCACTTTGAGACTCCTTAAAGGGAGTGAAAGGTGGGATATCAAATCCAAACTCCTCCTCCTCCTCCTCTTCTTCTTCTTCTTCTTCTTCTTTGTTTTCTCAGATCTGAGGGAAACACAGTCCCCACACCCCAACTGACCATTTATTGCACTCGCAACTGAAAAATAGGCTTAATTACAAGGCTTGTTCACACGTTACACTGAACACGTGCTTGTGAAAGGGTATGCGCTTGTTAATTTGTGCAGCTCAGCTAATGTGTGCACAGATTGTACACTGACTGAATGTTACATATTAGGGACAACTCAACCATTTGTTGTTAAGTGTAGTAATCTGATTCATTGGAATTGTAAATGCTTGGATGCATTACTTTGGGTTTAAATTTGGTTGGTTGGCAACTGAATTCTAGAGCTTTCTCTAGCAGTTCTCATGTGATTGGCTAACGTTGGTCACATGGGAGGTATCTAGTGAAGGAGAGACTCGATTTTATGTGAAGCAAGAGGACTGTGTTTTAGAATCCACTGTGAACACTGCTAAGTTGAATAGAGCGTTGGAGTGCTTCTTCTGTGCTTGAGAGAAAGAGAGCAAAGATTCAGGAGAAGGTGAAAGTGGAAATCTCTCACAGGAGCTGCAGGATCTGGCCTAACTGAGATACAGAAGGCTGAGCTCTGGAAAGAGTGGGAAATACAGTTGCTTGGAAGACAGAGGAAGAGACTGTAAGCCCATGCTTGGAGAAGCATGTGACTGTGAATATTATGTTTTAATTCATTCATTTTCTGTAAGTATGCTTTCTGAATGTTAAAGTCTGGATATTGGTTTAATTTCCAAAGAAAGGTGCCCGTCGTATATATAATTTGAGCTTCCTAGCTGCACTTTCGCTACCCTTACTTCAACATTTGTGTACACAGGCCCAGGTAGGAGCAGAGGTAGTGCTCTCATTGAATGTAAGAAGTAAACACCCCATACAAGTTCAGCAAAATGCAGTGTGGTGTAGTGGTTAAGAGTGGTGGACTCATAATCTGGTGAACCGGGTTCGCTTCCCTGCTCCTCCACATGCAGCTGCTAGGTGACCTTGGGCTAGTCACACTTCTCTGAAAGTCTCTCAGCCCCACTCACCTCACAGAGTGTTTGTTGTGGGGGAGGAAGGGAAAGGAGAATGTTAGCCGCTTTGAGACTCCTTAAAGGGAGTGAAAGGCGGGATATCAAATCCAAATTCTTCTTCTTCTTCTTCTTCTTCTTCTTCTTCTTCTTCACTGCCATCTTTGGGAGGTGAAACCACCAGAAGCAGACACAGCATTCCAAGAGTGGTCCTCCTGTTTTAAGGTGGCAATGGTCCTCTTCTTGTCTATGGCTACATCTGCATCAGGAGCTGTTGCCTCTTAAGAGTGCTGAAAGTTATGAGAATACCCTATTCCTCTTGCAGAACTACAATTCCCAGAATTTCCTGGGGTGAGAGATGGGCTGTTAAAGAATCTGTAGCTCTGTGAGGGTCTCCTAACAACTCTCAGTACCCTTAAGAAACTACAGCTCCTAGAATTCTTTAGGGGAAGCCATGGGTGTTTATGGTGGTAGAAAAATGCTTTAAATGTTTGGTGCAGACGTGACCCATATTTTAATTTAAAAACACAGCAGGATATCTTCATTGCTTGGCTGAATCTTAAGCTCACAAAATTCCAAATTTGGCAACACCATCCCGCTCCTATGCTTGTGTGGAGGGAATCTAGTATAACCGTTAAACTTACTACACAGATGGCATTTCATAAGCATTTGTTCCTGTGTCATCTGCTCACAATTGGTTTACTCATGCTGACCACATGACCCGGAAAGCTGTCTGTGAACAAACACTGACTCCCTTGGCCTGAAAGTGAGATGAGCGCCGCAACCTCATAGTTGCCTTTGACTGGACTTAACTGTCCAGAGGTCCTTTACCTTTCCCCTTTTATAAATATCTGTTCAATAACTGTACTGATGTACATGTAAGGCTGAAGTAACCTCTTCCCTTCAGTTGGCGCTGTAATGGCAGTAACAAAATGGAGAATCAGCACTAAAGCCCTTCGTTTATTTGTGTGTTTTGATGCTGTCAAAGTCGACAGTGTTAATGCAGCATAAGGAGAATTTTAAGCAGGAACATTATGCTTTAAAAACCTCATAAACATAAAAGCAAAATAAACAGTGAGAATTGATTCCTTTTTTAAAAAAGGAGAAAGCAAGACTATTTTGTGATGGTCGGGATAATGAAAGGGTCCGTCTCATGACAATTTTTAATAGTGCAATGAAGGTGAATTACTTTGGAATTCCATCAGAAATTGAGCAGTCGTTACCATAACATCAGATCTGTTCCCACATAATTAGTATGATTATAAACTGGATATTGAATGAATGCAAAATAGCAGAATGCAACTGATTTTTTTGGGTGGTGCTGGGGTCATAAGTCCTTGGGGGATTTCGATTGCCAAGTTCATAAAGGTCATCTGCAGCTATCCCATATGGGTGGTCAAACTTGCAACCTTGACATTATCAGCACTGTGCTCTAACCAACTGAGCTATATTACTCAATAGATTGCTGATATCCTTGAATGCTTATACAGTGGTACCTCGGGTTAAGAACTTAATGCGTTCCGGAGGTCCATTCTTAGCCTGAAACTGTTCTTAACTTCAGGTACCACTTTAGCTAATGGGGCCTCCCGCTGCTGCCGCGCCGCCGGAGCACGATTTCTGTTCTCATCCTGAAGCAAAGTTCTTAACCCAAGGAACTACTTCCGGGTTAGCAGAGTCTGTAACCTGAAGCGTCTGTAACCTGAAGCGTCTGTAACCCGAGGTACCACTGTAGTACCCACTTCTAGGTAAAGCGATGCAGGTTTGTAAGCGAAGGGTTGTGCCCAACTAAGTTTTACTTAGAGAGGGAAGACCTGCTGAAATCAATGAATCCAAATTAGTCGCTTCCATTAATCTCAATGGGTCTACTCTGCAACCCCGAGTCTTGTTAATTTAAACCATGGGTAGGCAAACTATGGCCACTGGACTGGATCTGGCCCAATCGCCTTCTAAAGCCTGCCTGCAGACAGTCCGGGAATCAGCGTGTTTTTACATGAGTAGAATGTGTCCTTTTATTTCAAAAGCATCTCTGGGTTATTTGTGGGGCCTGCCTGGTGTTTTTACATGAGTAGAATGTGTGCTTTTATTTGAAATGCATCTCTGGGTTATTTGTGGGGCATAGGAATTCGTTCATTATTATTATCTTTTTCAAAATATAGTCCGGCCCCCCCAAGGTCTGAGGGACAGTAGACCAGCCCTCTGCTGAAAAAGATTGCTGACCCCTGATTTAAACAGAACCTAGCTGCGTACAATGCCAGGGACTTTTTGCCAGGTTAACTCCCTGTCAAACATACACCCTTAATATAGCATTAGCACAATGTCTTCACTCTTCTAATTTGCTACGGAGAAGTTCAAAGATGTAATACTTTACCGAGTCGCACAGTTACAGACAATGATTCATTACCATCTGCTTAATTAAAGCTTTGTTGTCCTTTGGTGAAAGACTTGATTCGTTTTAATTGAACAGTGAGATTTCCTTTTTCCTTTCTTTTTCACGCTCGATAGAAAATAAGACGAAAATGATTTTCCAGCCTGCGTATGAGGTAAAGCAACAGCCAAAATAATGTGGACATTTCTCCCCCCCAGGATAGTTCAGTGTTGGCATGGCAGAGGATGGGAAAAGGGAAAGCCATCTGGAGGCTGGGTGTATGGCTATGAAAATGGCTATTAGTAATGATAACTGTAATAATTGCCGCCTTTATTTGATAGCACCACATGGCACAGAGCTCCAAGCACCGTGAGTAGCATTTAATAAACTAAATGAAGGAATAGACAAAGAAGACAGTGTGGCTGACCTTCCTCTGTTATACCCCCAAATCTGAAAGGTTATGTGGCCAAACCCAGAAAAGCAAAGGCACCCCTAACTCCAAACCCAATTCATCAATCTGCTGTCAGATTATACTATTATATTTCATTTCACTTATTCCTTTCATGTCATGTCTTTTGGCCCAAGAATGACTTCAGATGTTGTTTTTCACATTACTGGGGTGCTTTTCTCTACACCTGCACTATATAAAACCCTACTCAACAGGCAGAAATATGATTTAGAATATGATAGACAAAAATGGAATGAAGAGTTAAGGGTACGGATAACAAATGATATATGGGAGTCAAGTATAAAATCAACAGAAATAGCCTCTGTGGATCTCAGACTAAGACTTATTGAACAGAAAATAATATTCAGAGTCCACTGGACTCCAGCAAAACTATACCAGAAGAAAATAACAAGTGCAGACGACTGCTGGAGATGTGGGAGTAAAAATGTGAATTTAGTACATATGATGATTAACTGCCCGATGATAAGATCATTTTGGTGCAAGGTGAGGATATTTATAGCAAGAGTAATAAAAAGAAATTGTTATTTAGGGGAATTGAATTTAACTCTAAATTATATTCCGGAAACGTGGAAGATTACAAGGGGTCAAAAAAATGGATGTACCATGATATATTAGAAGCAAAAAAACTTCTTTTGATGAATTGGAAGAGCCGCAAATTCCATTGAGCACATGGATTGATAATATGGACAGATTAGCTACATACGAACGAGTTGCATGTCGACGCAAATTAAGAATGGATAAATATGAAGAAATCTGGAAGGAATAGTTAAGCGATAACTTAACAATTAGTTTCCGGGCCCAATGGAAAGTGCTGGTTTTGACCTATAAAGCCTTAAACTGCTCAGGACCACAATACCTCAAGGGTCTTCATATAAACCTACCTGGACCCTGAGATCATCTTCTGAGGCCCTCCTTCATGTGCCACCTCCTTGAGAGGTCCGGAGGGTGGCAACAGGAGAACAGGGCCTTCTCTGCAGTGGCTCCCTGCCTGTGAAATGCTCTCCCCAGGGAAGTTCGCCTGGCACCTTCATTATACAGCTTTAGGTGCCAGGCAAAAACGTTCCTTTTTAACCAGGCCTTTGGTTGATCTGATTTACATCCTATGCCCTTTTAAAATGTGTTTTTTTGTGGGGGGGGATATTGGGTTATTGTTTTTATTTTTATTATTTATTTTGTGGTTTTATATCTTGATTTTATTCTGTGAACCACCCTGGGACCCCCCGGGTATAGGCCGGTATATAAATTCAATAAATAAATAAAAATAACAGTAGCAATGGCAATAATAATATCAAAACAGGGGTACCAACTGGAATAAGTAAGCCCAACCCCAAATAATCAATCACAAGACATGATGTATGCTCACTAATTGAATGGCAATGCTCATTAACCTTTTGGTGGCAACCCTCTCAAATACTTTAGGGGGAGGGTTGAATAAATCTCAGCCTGTAGGAGTTGGCTCCTTTGGCTCCAGAGATTCTGTAAGAGTACAGGATGAAGAAGGCAGAATCTGGATATGGATGCAGAATCCAGCTTTCGGAGAACGTCTCAAGAATCTTTCCCAAAGAAGGCATCACAACTTACTCCAGCTGGGATCTCCCTCTCGCCTCACCCCTAGGCAATGTACCACCAACTGCCTTGAGGAAAAGGAAAAAGGAGAGCAAGACAGGTAGACGAAAAAGTCATCACAGTTGCCTCCGGATAGACTGCACCTTTGCCTGCACATCTGACAATACCCTCTATCACCAGGTGCCCTGTAGGAAGGAGTTGAATGTGATGGTATTAGTTGATATTGCTGTAGTGTGTGTGTGTGTGTGTGTGTATTTTTAAAATGTGCATTGATGTTACTTGCAAATTGCCTTGCCTGGATTTGTACCCTGAAAGGCAGAGTAAGACTAATTGTAATCAATAATAATAATAACAATAATTTATTATTTATACCCCACCCATCTGGCTGGGTTTCGCCAGCCACTCTGGGCGGCTTCCAACAGAATATTAAAATACAATAATTTATTAAACATTAAAAGCTTCCCTAAATCAATCAATCAATCAATCAATCCATCAATCCATCAATCAATGTTATCCCTCCCAGATTAGGGTGGCCATTTATACATAGCCAAAAAACCAGCCCAAAGGGGGCATAGATTTGCATAACATTTGCATGTGCTGATGTATATGTATAAAATATAAGTAAGAAAAATGATTAATTTGAATAATTTGTATGGATCACAGAAAAGAAAAGAAAAGAAAAAAAGAAAAGAAAAGGGGAATTTGTATAGCATGGTACAAAACTCTCTATATGTATGTGTATATATGGATTACATACATACAGGTTTGGTCAAACTTGCTTGAAGGAAAAATGCATTTAAATGCAATGAATACTATTTCTGTCTCCTTCCACTGGTATGCAGACTTTTAGAATGGCTGATCCACCCATTTGTGGCTACTGCCACCTGTAGCTTAACTTCAGTACTTCACCAGAAAGATAAGTTTCTCTGGGTTTTCTCACATGATAATTGTTCCGTGGATAAAATATTGCTGACAGGCATTTGCCACTGCAAAGTGTTTTCGCACAAATGGCTTTTTGTGTTGGGACGTCTCAGTTGCGCAACTGCAGGGCAACAACATGTCTGCAGTTTGCAAAAAGATGCTCCTGAGTTATAGTTTGCTAAGCCTCTTTTAACTCAGCAGTTCTGTGTTTTGAAACACACGGAAGGAACTATGATGAGAACCAGAGGAAAGGGAGAAAAGGGCGTTGGGCTCCTCTGTGATGTTATCCAAGCGCTATAGAATACTCTCTCTCTCTCTCTCTCTCTCTCTCTCTCTCTGTCTGTCTCTTGATGGGAGCTCACTTTTACCTAAGCAATTTTTGTAAAGGCATAAAACATTTTCATTCCAAAGGGCATTGTGAGTCCACGGGAGTTTCTCCTGGAACATTTTTTATTGCTGTTTGTTGTGAATAAAATTGTTATTTATTTTAACGTGGTTTGCATAGGAGAAATTCCCAGTGGATTAGAACCATAATCTATTGATCCATTTTAATATTTTGCATTGTAGCTTTATGTTATCTGCTGTTTCGTAAAATCTGGTCGCATTTTACATCTTGGGAATTAAAATATAAACAACCAAACAAATAAATTTCAGCAAGGATGTAGTATTGAGTGAAGTGCACTTGAAATCAATGGGCTTAAGTGCCTCTTGACTCTGAGCTGGATCGGGGCCATTCTGTTTTCTTGCTCATTAGAATTCCATTTCCAAAACATAGTCTGCTCTTAAAGGGCCTTTGATGCTTAGCAGAATACAAGGGCACATAAAACCTCATATCTTTCATATCGTAATGTATCAGTCCTGCCTGCATATGGTGCAATTAAGTCCACGGAATTCCTTCTGGCCCAACAACTCATTTCATCTGGGTTGAAGAAGCAAGTAGGTAATGGCGCAAATAAAGCTTGCAAACACATAAAAATATTAAAAAAACCCACACACATTTGATTCCTTACAGCGGGCTTGTAGAGCCTCCATCTTGCATATTTTGTGGCTGCCAGAGTCGGTGCCCTGTGAACGCTTAATCATTTTTAGAGGCTAATATACACAAAGGTCTCTTTTTATTATTACTTAAAAATGTAAAACATGCAGAAAGCGCTATCTGTTAGCCTCTAATTCGGGTCACATTTTATGCCTGCCTCTCTTAATCTCCGCAGAGCTCTTCCAACCATTGCTGTGAAATCCAGCCCACCCCAAACCCTCCCCACTGTGGGCCAGTGTTCTCCCACGCTCATTTGCCTTTTCAAGCCAGAGATTGATACAGAACCGTTACCTTTTTTAATGACTGATCAGATGCGCAGGCTAGTCGCTTTTAAAGCCACTTTAAAGCACATTTGTGATCATTTTGCACACACAACCCCCCCCCCCCCCGTTTTGTGCCTGGGTGATGAAAAGTTAAAGATGCCTGACCGGAGTAACTCAGTCATAGAGGAATCCAGTGACTTCTGCATTTGTTGGGTTTGATTTGATTTAATAATAATAATAATAAATTGGCTGCAGGAAATGCCATCTTCGCCCCTCTCCCTTCTTCTACTGCTTCTCTCATTTGCATAAGCACTTAATGACTTCACTTACCACCAGGAAAGGTCACCCATAAGCTGCACTGGGAGAGAAATAATAGCAAGCAAAGGTCAGCTCCGAGGCTTCATCCAGATTCTGATCATCCAAGCACAGGCTTCCAAAAGTGGGTTCCACAGGGCTTACTTTTTATTTATATGCCATCTCCTTAGCACCACAAAATCACGGGGGAGCAGGCTTTTTAGCATGTCCTCTTGGCTATACAAGACTGCCACACATTTCCATTAGTAATTCCCTTTCAAAAATACAGTGGTACCTCGGGTTAAGTACTTAATTCGTTCCAGAGGTCCGTACTTAACCTGAAACTGTTCTTAACCTGAAGCACCACTTTAGCTAATGGGGCCTGCTGCTGCTGCTGCGTCACTGGAGCATGATTTCTGTTCTCATCCTGAAGCAAAGTTCTTAACCTGAGGTAATATTTCTGGGTTAGCGGAGTCTGTAACCTGAAGCATGTGTAACCTGAAGCGTATGTAACCCGAGGTACCACTGTACTGCAAAACTCACATATGTGTGCGTGTGTTTGTATCTCCAGTGGCATAGTGTGTCCCAGGCGCAAAATTGTTTGTGGGTGCAAAATTTCAGGACCCAGTGCTGCCTCAATACAGCTGTGTGCTTCTGTCACAGGGCTCGGTTGAAAATAGCTTCTTTCCTGGGTGATGCAGACGCTATTAGGCAGTTGAATGCACATGTGCAGGGCCATCTTTACCCGGGGGTGCAAATGGTGCGGTGCACCCAGGCGCTGAATTCTTGGGGGTGCCCACCGCTGAAGCTAAGCTCTTAACCGCGATTCCCCGGGTCGATGGGTCATTTCCATTCATTTTAATGGAAGACCTGCAGAATCAATGTATCCGGTGGCACCGGATGATTGCAAAAACGGAAAGACGGAGTTATCACTGCCGCTTTGTGTTTTTTCATGTTAGTGGTTTTCGCTGTTCCCCTCCTTAAAAGCTCAACAACTTTGACTTGACCCCCTAAAAGAAGCTCAACAACTTTGACCTGCGCCCCCCCCCAAAATTTGGGGGCGCTGGGTGGAATTTTGCACCCTGGCACTGCATATGCTAAAGACAGCCCTGCACATGCGTACAGTGGTACCTCGGGTTACATACGCTTCAGGTTACATACGCTTCAGGTTACAGACTCCGCTAACCCAGAAATAGTGCTTCAGGTTAAGAACTTTGCTTCAGGAGGAGAACAGAAATTGTGCTCTGGCGGCGCGGCAGCAGCAGGAGGCCCCATTAGCTAAAGTGGTGCTTCAGGTTAAGAACAGTTTCAGGTTAAGTACGGACCTCCGGAATGAATTAAGTACTTAACCCGAGGTACCACTGTATTTTGTCCTTTTATCTCTGTCGCACCCCACCTTCTGTTAGGTCCCGGGAGCTGTCAACCAATGCTATTCCACTGTATCTCTCTGTGCCAACACACTTTAAACTTTGAAGTGACTGTTCTTTCCAAGAGCTCTCTGGCTATGTCACAGCTCTGAATGCATGACTCCAAACTCAACTAAACACACCTTGCCGAGACAACAACACCCCACAATCCCAGAGCTGAAAGTTGAGCTTGAAGAAGCCACCATTCAAGGGCCATCTAATTGCAGAATTGTGACCATATTGTCTTACATCATGGGTGAGGAATCTTTGGCCTTCTAGATGTTGTTGAACCACATTTCCCATGGCCAGGGATGTTGGGAGCTTTGTAGTTCAGCAGCGTTTGGAGGGCCAAAGGTTCCCACTGCTGCCATATTTTGAAACAGGACCGAAAAAATCTCTTTTTGTCTGCATTTCTCTTTATATAGCCATTTTTTGCAAGCATTTCCCCATAATATAATGCAGTTTTGTGTGCTATTTATGCTAATATGCACATTTCTTTTGCACAAAATTTCCCCAAATATTTGTACACATTTTTTGGTCGGCATACTGTATACAAAAATTTGGCTACTGCATAGCATTTGGAAGGCCAGGCTTTTCCGTCACATCCGCACCATAGCTTCGGAGCGCATTTAACACACATTTAAAGCACATGCCTTTGCCAAAGAATCTTGGGGACCATACTTTGCTAAGGCTGCTGGGAAGTGTAGTTCTGTGAGAAGTAAACTGGAGTGGACAGGTTTCATTAAATGGGCTTCAAATGTATGCCACAGACATGCCGAATGTCGCAGTGTGGGTTTGCCTTGCTGATGTGTATCTGTATCCTGCCTCTACAGACAAGCCTCAGTCAAGCGAAGGGAATCTGTGCATTCAAGTCTACCTGTAATTGCATGCCTAGTTTAACCCAGAGATCAGGGCCCTGGATGAAAAGTGAATGGGAAATCTCTCAGTCTCTTATTTTGTTCGGATAAAGCTCAGGAAAAATTCATCTTCAAAAGATCTCTAAAGCTTCTTTGAAAACAAAATGATTAAAGGCTGTCTCTCCTCTCATCCTACATCAGACATGCCGTTAACTGCCTTGCTATCTTCCCCCCCTTCCTGCATTGTAAATGCACTTTTTTTGTCATAGATGCAAGGTGGTTTTTTTTGTCTTAAAGTGAGAATTAACATACTGTTAAAAGCAACACTTGTGATTATAACACATCAAAGCAAGTCCCGTCATCCTGCTAGTCTTTTTAAATTTAAATTTTAAATACGGGTGTTGGGTACGGACATGAAGATGGACAGGGTGGTTTTTATGGAGTGGCTTAAACTGATTGATTCACTGGTGGCGAGAGAAAGCGAGAGACAGAGAGAGCACATGATCACTGCTATTTTAAGCTCATGTACTTGGAAGTAAATGCCACTGAAATCAGTGGAGCTTTGTTCCAGGTAAGATAAAAAGGTAAAGGACCCCTGGACAGTTAAGTCCAGTCAAAGGTTGCGGCGCTCAACTCACTTTTAGGCCAAGGGAGCTGGCATTTGTCCACAGACAGCTTTCCGGGTCATGTGGCCAGCATGACTAAACTGCTTCTGGTGCAACGGAACACTGTGACGGAAACCAGAGCGCACGGAAATGCTGTTTACCTTCCCACCGCAGCAGTACCTATTTATCTACTTGCACTGGTGTGCTTTCGAACTGCTAGGTTGGCAGGAGCTGGGACAGAGCAACGGGAGCTCACTCCGTTGTGGGGAGTCGAACTGCCAACCTTCTGATCAGCAAGCCCAACAGGCTCAGTGGTTTAGACTACAGCGCCACCCGTGTCCTTTTGTTCCAGGTAAACTTCCCTGGGACCAGGATGCAATTCTGTTCTCACACATTGGGGTTTACTTCCAAGTAAATTAGCAAAAGAGCAAGTTGCAAGCATCCTCTGGACCTGATGACAGCTCCCTGTTTCAAACAAAGACACTCATTCCCCCATGTCATACAAGTGATTCTTTTTTTTAAAAAAATAAACAACTGAGATTGTAGCAGGGGATAGAAGCCTCCTTTCTTACATCATGTGGGGCTGGTGACAGTTGCCCCCTCCTCAATTGTTAAAAGTCCATGATTGCTAATCACACCATTACTGTGTTAGGCACGCCATAAGACATAATGGCTGATCGCTGAAGAATTGATGCTTTTGAATTATGGTGCTGGAGGACACTCTTGAGAGTCCCATGGACTGCAAGAAGATCAAACCTCTCCATTCTGAAGGAAATCAGCCCTGAGTGCTCACTGGAAGGACAGATCCTGAAGCTGAGGCTCCAATACTTTGACCACCTCATGAGAAGAGAAGACTCCCTGGAAAAGACCCTGATGTTGGGAAAGATGGAGGGCACAAGGAGAAGGGGAAAACAGGGGATGAGATGGTTGGACAGTGTTCTCGAAGCTACCAGCATGAGTTTGACCAAACTGCGGGAGGCAGTGGAAGACAGGAGTGCCTGGCATGCTCTGGTCCATGGGGTCACGAAGAGTCGGACACGACTAAACGACTAAACAACAACAAACACATAATGACAAGTAAAGATGAACCAGCAGCCTAGAGAAACTACGGCTTGCAAAGACAGAGATTGAAAAAAGAGAGGTAATAATATTTCCTTAAAAGGTTTTTTTGGGGGGGGTGCATTTCTGTATTGTCGAATGAATGTTTGCCCCTGAAATGCTAGCAGATGAGCATTTAGATTAATCTTATTATGCATTGTGACATGAGACTGTTATCATATATTTATCCATGTGTTTTCTTGTTATGGCGTTCATCTTTCTTTTGAAAGAGGGCTACGTTGCTGCAACATAATACGGGAACTCAGGTCACCGAGGGAAGCTGAATACTAGAAGATTCAGGGCAGACAAATGAAAGCATTTTGCTACACAGCGCATAGCAAAATTGGCTCCTGCAAGAGGTAGTGCTGTCCACTAACCTGGAGGGCTTTAAAAGAAGATTCATGGACAATTCATGGAGGGTAACGTGGGGCTACCTTTAAAGGCGACTTGGAAATGACAGTCAAACCTCGGTTTTCGAGCATCTCAGCTGCTGAACGTTTCAGAAGCTGAACGCCGAAAACTGAGAAGCTGAGAGCCAGTGTGGTGTAGTGGTTAAGAGCGGTAGATTCGTAATCTGGTGAACCGGGTTCGCGTCTCCGCTCCTCCACATGCAGCTGTTGAGTGACCTTAGGCTAGTCACACTTCTCTGAAGTCTCTCAGCCCCACTCACCTCACAGAGTGTTTGTTGTGGGGGAGGAAGGGAAAGGAGATTGTTGGCCGCTTTGGGACTCCTTCGGGTAGTGATAAAGTGGGATATCAAATCCAAACTCTTCAAACCCAGAAGTGAAAATCCAGAAGCCCTTTGATCCTCACTTTTTGAAAGTTTTGGAAGTCGAACGGACTTCTGGAATGGATTACCTCAAACCCGAGGTTCCACTGTACAGTGGTACCTCGGGTTACAGACGCTTCAGGTTACAGACGCTTCAAGTTACAGACTCTGCTAACCCAGAAATAGTACCTCAGGTTAAGATCTTTGCTTCAGGATGAAAACAGAAATTGTGCGGCAGCGGCGCGGTGGCAGCAGCGGGAGGCCCCATTAGCGAAAGTGGTACCTCAGGTTAAGAACAGTTTCAGGTTAAGAACAGACCTCCAGAACAAATTAAGTTCTTAACCCGAGGTACCACTGTACAAGTAATCCAGAATGCAGCAGCTAGACTGGTGACTGGGAGCAGCCATCAGGGCCATGTAACACCAGTCCTAAAGGATCTACACTGGCTCCCAGTACGTTTCTGAGCACAATTCAGTGTTGGCATTGACCTTTAAAGCCTTAAATGACCTCGGCCCAGTATACCTGAAGGAGCATCTCCACCTCTGTAGTCCGGCCCGGACACTGAGGTCTAAGCTCTAACGGCCTTATAGCAGTTCCCTCACTGTGAGAAGTAAAGTTACAGGAAACCAGGCAGAGGGCCTTCTCGATAGCAGTGACTGCCCTGTGCAATGGCCTCCCATCAGATGTCATACAGATCAATATCTATTTGACTTTTAGAAGACATCTGAGGGCAGGGGCATTTTTTAATGGTTGATGTTTTACTGTGTTTTTAATATTTTGTTGGGGGCCACCCAGAGTGGCTGGGGCAACCCAGTCAGATGAGTGGCATATAAATATAATGATAATGATAATGATGATGTTGATGATAATAATAATGATAATGATAATAATAATAATAATAATAATAATAATAATAATAATAATAATAAGGCGGCTATCAACAGCCACTAGCCATAGTATCTATGTTCCACCTCCACAGTCAGAGGCAAGATGCCTCCAAGTCAGTTGCTGAGAACCACAAGTGGCGAGAGCAGCATTGCACAGTGGAACCTCGGTTTTCAAACGTACAGTGGTACCTCGGGTTAAGTACTTAATTCGTTCCAGAGGTCTGTACTTAACCTGAAACTGTTCTTAACCTGAAGCACCACTTTAGCTAATGGGGCCTTCTGCTGCTGCTGCGCTGCTGGAGCACAATTTCTGTTCTTAACATGAAGCAAAGTTCTTAACCCGAGGTAATATTTCTGGGTTAGCGGATTCTGTAACCTGAAGCGTATGTAACCTGAAGCATATGTAACCCGAGGTACCACTTTAAACCGTTCCAGAAGACTGTTTGACTTCTGAAACATTCGAAAACTGAGGTGCAAAGGGCGGTCTTCCAATTCAATAGAGAAAATTGTGAAAAACAACAGCTACACGCAGCGGAATCCATTCAACTTTGAAAACAGAAGCATTTACTTCTGGGTTTTCAGTGTTTGGAAACCGAAATGTTCAGCAATGGAGACATCTGAAAACCGAGGTACCACTGTAGTCAGGTCTTGCTTGTGGGCTTCCCAGAGGCATCTGGCTGGTCTCTCTGAGAAGAGGACCCAGCAGCCTCTTCTTACATTTAAAGATATTTATAGGCAAGCAGCAACCCAGACATTTTAGCAACAGTTTTGAAACTAACTTACTTTTAACACAAGACAACAGGAAACTAGTTTAAGGGCTCATTTCTGCTTGTGCCTTATCTAGAAAGCACCAGTCTGAGCCGTTTTCTGCTTGACGCACGCTTTCTAGGCATGGGGTCTGAGTGTTTCCCCGCTTGCCTCATTCTTTTCCAAGGGAAAACCCACTCTTTAGCGACAGATCGGAACAAATGGCAATCTGGGGGAAATCCCAATTGCCATTGAGCGATAAAGAATAGTTTCCCAGGCACAAGAGGAAGTGTGAATAAGCCCTAAGTCTCCCCAGTTGTCAAGAGATGGAGATTTCTTCATGCAGCATCAAGCATTTCCTTGAGGGTCTCCTTTCCACATATTGTCTGCTCTTACCTGTAAGAGTCAACTTAATGGAGCTCTTAGAAAGTCTGAAAGGCGTTTGAAGTATCAATTGTCTCCCTTTGTTTGATATCCTGATAAATTTTTAAAAAGGGTCCACACTTGCCTCTTTATCTGTCCCCTCCTTGCTCAATTAATAAAACCCACAAGATCAGCAAGGTTATAATTATAAGTTATAATTAACACCGCCAGCGAAGCATTTCTTTGACAAATTGCAGAAACCAGCAAAGTAACTCAACTGGTGGTTCCGGGCAAGTCAAAGAGTAGAAAAACCTACTGGATCATGATCAGCGGTGGCTGGTGCCCCTTGGGATTGGTGGAGTGGAAGGCAGTGATGTCCACAGTAGGTGGAGCCAGAGACAATGGTAGGCGGAGCCAATTAATTCCACTCATGCTCCCATCCTCCTCCTGTCAGGCTTCAGGAAATCTGATCCCCTTCCCTCATGGCAGGTTGCCAGCAGTAGAAAGACAAGAAGCTCTTACCAATGTCTTTATTCAATATTGATAGAGAGAGAGGCGTAGAAATCTAGCCTCTTTGGTAGTGGCATTGCTCTGAGTCATCTCCTTCTCAGTTGTCAACAGTTCTACCCAACTTACGGTGGCTGCTGAGGGCCAATTGTCTCTTAGTTCTCTGCTCTCCTACTTTCATTGTTTGCCAGGTTCTGGGAGAAGGGGGGTCTGGAATGCTCTGTACAGTCATACCTCATGTTATGTTTGCTTCATGTTACTTTCTTTCAGGTTACATCCCGCGGTGACCCGGAAGTACCGGAAAGGGTTACTTCTGGGTTTCGCTGCTTGCACATGTGCACAAGAGCCAAATCGTGCCACGCACCTGCGCAGATATGGCACTTCAGGTTGCACTCTTTTCATGTTGCGAACGGGCCTCCGGAACAGATCCCGTTCACAACCAGAGGTGCCACTGTAGTGATAATGTGTCAGCCACCTGTTCCTGCTTCTCCCATTATTTCCCAGCTTTGCCCCTCTTGTGTCTCTGAGCTGTGACCCTCTGCAAACCACCATTGTAAATCTATACTGTCCTCCTCTTCTCAGGAAGGTTCAGGAGAAGGGGGAGGTGGTCTCCACCGTTCCTCCTCTGATGTCCAGTCCCTGACACCACCCTACAGAGTTGTACCATGACAACAGGGAGACTATGCAAGAGGAAAAAACTGGCATCCGGGACCACCCTCTAAGACTAGTTGGAAGGCAGGCAAGTGGTAGTTGGCTGGGGACAGACAAAGGGATTAGCCACCACTGAAAGATAATCAAAGGAACACATGCATCGGAGCTGAGTTTCCTGGCTTTGGCTATAGTCCTGCACAGTTTAGGCTGCCCAAACCTACCACTTTCATTACAGTTTAAGAAGCCTAACACTGTTCAGGAAGGCTGTTACTGTGCGCACAGCAGGAGGTGCTCATATGGCTGCAGTTTAAATATTGTGACTCGCACAGCTTGCAAATTCATCATGTCCAATGATAACACGCTTGTACGGCACAGCAAATTTAAGAAAGCGGGGGCTTTTTCCTCATCACTGAGTATTTATTATATATAACAAATACATGAAAAAGAAAAAAAAAACTATATTGTGTGATATAAATAGTTTATTTACATTACAGAAAAAACATCAAGACAATGTATACTATTTCAAATATATCCATACATAATCAAATATAGCTGTAGTACATGTTTTTTTTTTCATTGGTGTAGATTACCACAAATGCAAGGCAACATGTGTAGATCTTTTTGTCTATAATACTGTATTATTATTTTTTTTGAAAGTCCAACCTCTCTGCAGTTTACTTTTTGCCATTGTGGAAACATGCTCTCGTTTAAATTAACCTGGTCGATGCTCTTGTTGTGTTGTCTGAACTGTAGTGCCCTGTGTTTTGCTTCTGCCTGTGAATTCGGTTGCTCCTGGGACATTTCCTGCAAGCAAGAGGGGAAAGGGGGGGGGGGAGAGAGAGAGAGAGAGAAAGAGCATGAAATTTGCTTTGCTAAACGACAGTGGAGGTAACGTAAGGATTGCAGGCCACGGAAGGGCAACTGCCAACAATGGCTGTCGGTACAACTCATCATTCCTTAGCTGCACAGCTCCAGAGCTTTGTAAAAAAAGAGTCAAAGGCCTCTTGCACTCTTTCAGAGCCTGTTCTTCAAACAGGAGCCTGAAATAGCCAAAATCATTTCCCGTAGGACACTGCCTGCCTGCAACGAGGGTTATATTAATGCACTGGTTTGAAGACCCACCACAAGCAATGCGGCTATGAGACCTTTGGAAAATGTACACACATTCATCGGGGGCAGTTTAATATTTCTCCCAAACATCCTCCCAGCTAGGAAAGCACAAATAAAAGAAACAATCGTTGCTTTTTCCTACATTGGCTAACATAATAATAATAATAATAATAATAATAATAATAATAATAATAATAATTTTTATTTATACCCCGCCCTCCCCAGCCAAGGCCGGGCTCAGGGCGGCTAACAAGCAATAATAAAAACAAGTTGAATGAATACAACTAAAAAACAAGATTAAAATACAACATTAAAATATTGAAACATTAAAATATTAAAATGCAGACTCATCACAGGAGGAGAAAGGGAAAAGAAAAAAGAAAGAGGGGGAGGGAATCAAATTGGCTCCAAGCCAAAGGCCAGGTGGAACAACTCTGTCTTACTGGCCCTGCGGAAAGAAATCAGATCCTGCAGGGCCCTAGTCTCAAGAGGCAGAACGTTCCACCAGGCGGGAGCCAGTGTTGAAAAGGTCCTGGCTCTGGTTGAAGCTAATCTAACTTCCTTAGGGCCTGGGACCTCTGGGGTGTTGCTATTTATGGACCTTAAGGTCCTCCGTGGGGCATATCGGGAGAGGCGGTCCTGTAGGTACGAGGGTCCTAGGCCGTGAAGGGCTTTAAAGGTCAAAACCAGCACCTTCAATCTGACCCTGTACTCCACCGGGAGCCAGTGCAGCTGGAAAAGCACTGGGTGAATATGCTCCCATGGCAGAGACCCTGTGAGGAGCCTCGCTGCAGCATTCTGCACCCGCTGGAGTTTCTGGGACAGCTTCAAGGGCAGCCCCGCGTAGAGCGCATTACAGTAGTCAAGCCTGGAGGTGACCGTTGCATGGATCACTGTGGCCAGGTTGGGGCGGCAAAGGTAAGGGAACTTAGAATGTACTATTGCATTTCGGGAAGCACAAAGGCAACTCAAATATAAATGACTGTCAGCTCTGGAAATGGATTCTGTCTGCTCTGTGTTGCTTTGAAACCTGAATTATTCCCCTATGGGGATACAAGCATAACAATACAACGCAATACAACGTACGTTTGGAGTATACGTATTTACATTAAAAAAACCCGAACAAACCAGGAACACTTCCTTGTGCAACAGGAAGCACTTTCCATTCATGCAATGGTACCGCTGGATCCAAATAGTAGCAAATGGAACTATCCGTGTATGACTAGAGAACAGTGCTTTTTTCCTGGGGGGACGAAGGGGTATTTTACGGAGGTAAATATTTTGTGAATCTTTGTACTTTTGTCCATTTACTGTATTTATTTTCCCCGATTTTAACTATAAAATGGTGGTTTTCTTGAGTCAAAATAAAAGTACTCCTAAACATTTTATTTTTTAGAAAAGAAGCACTGCTAGTGAATAAGAGCGTTCAGCGGGGACTCATAGACTTACAGAAAAACAACAGCTTCCTAAATTTACCCTGGTTAACATATATATCCACATACCCTCCAACATGCCACAGAGGGGACTCATGTGACAGCACTGCCCCACCCTCCAAAATGGCCGTCTTTGGAAGCAAAATGGCTTCTGTAATTCCGGTATGTTCCACTTAAAGCAGGACAGTTGAGGGGCATGCATCTAGATGTAGCCCCTTTCTTTTTAATTACCGTATTTTTTGCTCTATGAGACGCACCTTTTCCCTCCTAAAAAGTAAGGGGAAATGTGTGTGCGTCTTAGGGAGCGAATGCAGGCTGCGCAGCTATCCCAGAAGCCAGAACAGCAAGAGGGATCACTCTTGCTGTTCTGGCTTCTGGAATTCAGAATTATTTTTTTTTCCTCCTCCAAAAACTAGGTGCGTCTTATTGTCTGGTGCGTCTTATAGAGCGAAAAATACGGTAAGTATCTGGAATGCCTGCCTGTCAACCAGGCTGCTAAATTCCCTCCCCTCCCCTCCCCTCCCCAAACCACACCAAACCATGAAAGTTAAGAACATAGGAAGTTGCCTTATATTGAGGCCCCATTTAAAGCACTTTTGATACCATTTCAAAAAGTCTTGGCTTCTCCCAAATCATCCTGGGAACTGCAGTTTGTCAAGGATGCTGAGAGTTTTCAGGAGGTCTCAATTCCCAGAGTTTCCTGAGTAGAGTGACTGATTGTGAAACACTCCGGCAATTGTAGCTGTGTGAGAGGTGCCTTTGGGCACCAGGTTGGTGAACCTTGTTGTACACTAACTGGGAAGACCTCTCCTCCTCCCAGAGGGGAGAGGTTGTGTGTTCAGCCCCCTGCATCAGCCTTCCTTCAGCTGCCACACCATGCCCAGCAGACAGCCAATAGGGCTGGCTGGTGGGCAGAGTCTAGCTGCATTTAACTAATCCAGAATGCAGCAGCTAGACTGATGACTGGGGGCAGCCGCCAAGACCACATAATACCGGTCTTGAAAGACCTACATTGGCTCCTAGTACATTTCAGAGCGCAATTCAAAGTGTTGGTGCTGACCTTGAAAGCCCTAAATGGCCTTGGCCCAATATGCCTGAGGAAGTGTCTCCACCCCCATCACTCAGTGATGTCATTTTTAGAAGACATCTGAAGGCAGCCCTGTATTGGGAAGTTTTAAATGTTTGATGTTTTACTATGTTTTTATATGTATTGTAAGCTGCCCAGAGTGGCAAGGGAAACCCAGTCAGATGGGTGGGATATACATAATACGTTGTTGTTGTTGAATAGGACATCCCTATTTTCATCAGAGACATGTTGGGAGGTATGTCTATTTTGTGTCTGCATATTTATTCATTTCTGTTTTCTTGCATTTGTATCCTGCCTTTCTTCCATCATGGCACCCAAGGTGACCAGGCCCAGACCTGCTTAGCTTCAGTAAGGTGGCAACATCACATGCCTTCACCCCATCTCTCTCTCTCTCTCTCTCTCTCTCTCTCTCTCTCTCTCTCTCTCTCTCTCT
>JAXCMG010000075.1:2123460-2188960 GCA_034642415.1 Podarcis siculus | reverse complement strand
TCTCTCTCTCTCTCTCTCTCTCTCTCTCTCTCTCTCTCTCTCTCTCTGTGTGTGTGTGTGTGTGTGTGTTTAATAATGACTGGAGCACCACAATATATTTGTTACTGGATGTAACACGCACCAAGTTTTGCAAAGGTTAAAGAAAAAGGAAATTAAGAGCTTATGCAGATGAAAAAGTTTAAGGGCATTAGCTTTTGGGTATCCTTTTATCTACCACACAGTCTAAATTAAATCCACTGGAAAGGCAGGGTCCATGTAAAACCACACCATTTTCTCTGAACACAAACCGTTAACTTGCTTTATGGCCTGAAGTTAACAAACCTGGAGCCACTCAGAAGATTGCTTGAACAACATGATGTAGTGCCATTTTTCTGTTGAGCCGTTACTTTCCCATCTCCGTCCTTTTTATGTACACTGTATTTTTGGCCGTTTGAATTATCTCCATGTTCCCTGAAACCCACTTTAATATAATGCATTGCCTTCTTGCAGGAGAAGATCTACTCTTGAGGGTAGAGTTGATGAACTCAACTAGGTCGGCAAGCATCTCCAAGCTTCTGCAGACATTTTTCTATTATGCCTTTAGGCTGGGAAAGGATATATGAATTATTTTCTACCTTCTTCCGGCCTGAATGTCACACTTGTCCTCTGAGCGCAGCGAGAGGAGGATGCTTAGATATATTGGTGCTTTTTTTACTTTCTATAGGAGTGTGATGCCTGCTTCTTTTTAAAATTCTCATCTTTTTGGGAAAGGGATTTATTTTTAAGGCACCTGATTTATTGAAGCAGCTGCAGGACACCTGAAGCAGTTTCACCTTCTCTCTCCCGAGGAAGAAGCCCAGGCAAGTTGTGAAGCTGGAGAAAACTCTGAAACTTACCCATCACATGGTAAAGAATGGACATTGGTATTTCTGAATGGATGAAACTCACAACTGCCTTACAGAGACCGCCCATTGCTCGATCTCCAAGGTCTCAGTTGCTTGAGATCTTTTTAAGTTGAAGGCTGGACCTGAGTCCTTACTTGTAAGACTGACAGTGCAAACAGCACATATCCTTTTAAATTCCAAAGTCAAGCCCACTTGGCATTCAAATCCATACTGGCATTTGCTAGGCACTCTATGCATTATAATCACCCGTCTCTTCCTGAAGAAGTACAGAGTAACTCCTGAGAATGCAAACACTGATAATCCCCAAGCTATTAAACAAACAGCTTGCTTTTTGAATTTTCTACCATTGGGGAAACCGCCTTTCATACCTGTCTGTCTGCCACACAAACCCCATGTGTTGTAAAAGATGCCGATGCATCTTCTAGGGGGCAGTTGTGGAGTGCTTGTCTGGCTTGTGGGCTTCACCAATGGCCCACAGGGACCAAGAGATCACGCTTGTTGTTGTGTTGTTTAGTCGTTTAGTCGTGTCTGACTCTTCGTGACCCCATGGACCAGAGCACGCCATGCACTCCTGTCTTCCACTGCCTCCCGCAGTTTGGTCAAACTCATGCTGGTAGCTTCGAGAACACTGTCCAACCGTCTCATTCTCTGCCATCCCCTTCTCCTTGTGCCCTCCATCTTTCCCAACATCAGGGTCTTCTCCAGGGAGTCTCCTCTTCTCATGAGGTGGCCAAAGTATTGGAACCTCAGCTTCAGGATCTGTCCTTCCAGTGAGCACTCAGGGCTGATTTCCTTCAGAATGGAAAGGTTTGATCTTCTTGCAGTCCATGGGACTCTCAAGAGTCTCCTCCAGCACCATAATTCAAAAGCATCAATTCTTCAGCAACCAGCCTTCTTTATGGTCCAGCTCTCACTTCTGTACATCACTACTAGAGGTAACGCTAGCACATGCCTAACACTACCATGATGAGGCGTTGCTGAGAAAGATGGGTGGTGTTAGACAAGTTGCCTTTCAGGGAAGCTTATCTGCCATTACAGATCTTCAGACCATCTGGGTGTCTCTATTTTCCAGGGACAGCCCCGGATTTACAAAAGCTGTCCTGGTTTCTGATTTGATCCCAGAAAGCCCCGCTTTTTCTTAGGAAATATTGGAGGGTATGGAGTAATGTGACCCCGGTGCCAAGGAGGTAAGTGACTATACAACCTTCAGAAGACATCAGAAGAAATCTGAAGGCAGTATAGGGAAGTTTTTTTATGTTGATTTTTTTAAAAATGTTTTTCTGTGTGTTGGAAGCTGATTTTCATCAGCGAAATGTTGGAGAGTATGGAGTTATCTGACACCTGAACCCTATGAACCGTACAGGGAAGTTTTTTAAAAAATGTTTAATATTTTCTATTCTTGTATATATGTTGGAAGCCACCCAGTGTGGCTGGGGAAACCCAGTCAGAAGGGTGGGATATAAATAAAATTATTATTATTATTATTAGTAGTAGTAGTAGTATGGAATAGGACATCCATATTTTCATAGGTTGTTACAATAATCCTGCCTATGTTTTTATCTGTTCATAGTTTACTGTAAATATTCAATAAACCATTTCTATTCTTTTATTTAAAATGCTTATTCTTTTGGTAAGTTTCACCATTTCTGCATATTCCATAAGTTTTTGTATCCATTCTCCCTTTGCTGGGACTTCTGCTTCTTTCCATTTTGGGGCAAGTAACATTCTTGCCGCTGTAGTAGCATACATGAACAAGTTTCCATGCAGCTTAGGTAGTTCTGTCCCTATAATTCCCAAAAGAAAAGCTTCTGGTTTTTTTTAATAACAAAGGTTATTTTAAACATCCTTTTCATTTTATTATATATCATTTCCCAGTAAGCTTTAACCTTATTACAAGACCACCACATTTGACAAAAAGAACCTTCTTTCTCATTACATTTCCAACGCTTATTTGATTTAGATTTTGTAATGGTTATAGGGGTTGCTCGTGCGTAAGTTACTGCCACTCTGGGCTTGGTTGCCTGGTTAAACCTTTCTTGTCTGGACAGCCATTAGCTCCGTGGCTGCTCAGTCACTAGCAGAATCTGTCAGTGGGCGTTTCTTGAATTTCTTCCAACACAGAAGTTCCTTGACACCAAGTCTCCTCCTACTCTCCCTGCGCGAAAGTCTTCTGCGCAGGGTGGGCGTGGGCAGCGGAGGATCTGTGCTCTCCCCGCTGGTCTCCTGCGAGGAGTCCTGGAGCCTTTCCACCGATTCCCCCATCCGCCCTCCTTCACCCCTGGTGTTACGCTGATTGCCTTCCCCAGCAGTTGGGCTGCCTCTCCCTCTGCTGGGTCCCTCTCCAGCATCGCTCGAGAGCCTTGCCTCCTCCTCTAGCTCCGATGGCAGTTCCCTGACAGATTTATACATTTTTGCCAACTGTATCTTGGTAAGAGCACCTTGGCCTCATTACTAACCTTGTGATGCAGAGGACTACGACACAGATGACAGCAATCTGGATGGTTCCAATCACGGCTGCTATTAAGACGTACTGAAATCGTACAGGGCCAGGGACCACATATAAAACGCTGTAGTCCTTTTTTTCACAGTGTTCTCCAGTGTAGCCAGCGTCACACCTAGAATGGAAAAAGACATGTTGACTCCTTCCCTTGCGGTAGTTCATGGCTATGTTGCATGAGCCACAAACCAGGCATGTGCGTCGCAATTGCACAAGAATGGTGCGCGGCAGCTTGGGATGTGTCTTTGCCACAATCAGCACCGTTTCCATTCCTCTGCAATTCAATTCCCACCAAATAATGCTTTATTCATTTGGCTGCCTACTACTTATTGTAATCTATGCAAGTACAGTGGTACCTCGGGTTACGAACTTATTTCCTCTGCAATTCAATTCCCACCAAATAATGCTTTATTCATTTGGCTGCCTACTACTTATTGTAATCTATGCAAGTACAGTGGTACCTCGGGTTACGAACTTATTTCGTTCTGGAGGTCCGTTCTTAACCTGAAGCACCACTTTAGCTAATGGGGCCTCCCACTGCTGCCATGACGCCAGAGCACAATTTCTGTTCTCACCCTGAAGCAAAGTTCTTAACCCGAGGTATTATTTCTGGGTTAGCGGCGTCTGTAACCTGAAGCGTCTGTAACCTGAAGCATATGGAAACCCGAGGTACCACTGTATTTTTGTACCTTACAAAGGGTTGTGAATTGAATGTACCATATTTTCTCATGTATAACACACCCCCGTGTATAAATTTAGAAAATGGGTGGAAATTGCGCAGAGTTGCTGAGCTTTTTTTGCGGAGGGATGCTGTTTTGACAGCAGCAACAGCCAATCGACAGCAGCCCTAGCCACATACACCAATCAACAGCACAATCACCTCTGGGAACCTGCTGCTCACAGCAGCAACCAATCCCCCACCCCCAATCTGCACTATCCATGTATAAGAATATTCTCATCAAAACAGCTCGTCTTATACACAGAAAAGTACGGTAATTGATGACACAATTACTTTCACTCCATTTCATTTCAGTGCAAAGGAAACAGAATTGAAAGGCGGGGGGGGGGGCAGGACATTGATTACTTATTGTTTGTGGACCAAAAAGAATAAGACCAGCAGATACTGGATTGATGTCTGTTTTGTACATGGGATGAATAAATGAGCACTGACAATTTCTTTTTTCTTCGGAATTTACTGACACTCCTAGCCGCAGCTACTTTGTATATCTTACAAGATAACCAAGGATCTCTCTTTATGCCTCAGTTACTTTGGGGGTATAAGAGGGTTGGAGGTGTTGCTGTTGTTGTTGTTTGGTACTTTTATGATGATTTCCTATACCAAAACCAAAATTTTAATGTGTGCCATGCTGATATTTGTGGGAAATGCCTCCTGGAAGAAGCTTAATTTGTTCTAGACAACTGCTCTCATTTTGAAGTTGATGTATTTGATTTATGTATGTATTCTGTTTATGCGTTGCTTCTCATAAAACGTCCCCAAATGATTTAACAATAAAAAGATCAGCAATCACACACACACAGAGACGATTTCAAGTCCAATGCAGATACAGACTGAAATAAAGGTCTCCATTTAAAAAGCTAGTTGGGAAAAGGTATTTTTATTTCTTTAATAAGCAAATGAAATGTTTGTTTGTTTGTTTATCATACCCGGCACACCATTCAAATTTTCAGGACCGCTTACAATCATTCTAAACATAAAAAACAAGATGAAAACACACGTAGTGGTAGCAGTGTGCAATCTCCGGTGCCAGAGGCCGGATGCCTCTGAGTTTTAAAAAATAAGATAAAGGAACCCTGGATGGTTAAGTCCAGTCAAAGGTGACTATAGGGTTGTGGCGCTCATCTCGCTTTTCAGGCCAAGGGAGCCGGTGTTTGTCCACAGACAGCTTCCGAGTCTTGTGGCCAGCATGACTAAACTGCTTCTGGCACAACGGACACCGTGATGAGTGCCAGAGCACATGGGAGCGCCGTTTACCTTCCCCGCTGGAACGGTAGCTATTTACCTACTTGCACTGGTGTGCTTTCGAACTGCTAGGTTGGCAGGAGGTGGGACAGAGCAATGGGAGCTCACCCCATCGCGGGGATTCAAAATGCCAACCTTCTGATCGGCAAGCCCAGGGGGGCGCTGCCCATGGCAAGCATCCCGGTGGGTGGGGCAGCAATGTCACCCCCCTCAGGGATGACACCTGGGGTGGACCGCACCCACCACATCCACCTTCCTCCGCCAGTGGTTGTTGTAGCTCTCAAGTTCTGTCCACTGCTGGGGTTTTTGGGACAGTAGCTGTTGGCTGAGTGTGAAGAATCAACAGATAATTAGGGTTGCTGAGCTTTTTGGGGGGGGGGTTGGGGGGAGGGGCAAGGTTGTTGAACTCCCCACCCCCTTATTTTTGGGCCCAAGTTGTTGAGCTACTTTTATGGATATTTGACCAAAAAACCAACACTTCCAACATTGCTATACTCCTGGGTTTCCCTGGACATTTTAACCAAATTTTGGAAATTCCAAACATATGGCAGCCCTAGGATAATGCCTGCCCAGCAAGCCTGTGCTCTTAGGAGCCTTTTAAGGGCTGCATCAACATACGTTGCAGGAATGCATTTCTAAACAGCTTAATGGTGCTGCATAATTTAGGACAGTTCTACTACATACATTAGGTGCCTCGTTACATAATTTAGATCCAGAGTGGATGGGGTCTTGGCAATTATTATTTTCCTTGCTGTATCAAGATAGCGTGTGTTAGCAAGTATTCCTGTTCAGTTTATCATTAGCCGCTCGGTTTGGGGAAAGTGTTACCTGCAAGATGGTTCCAGCATATTTGCAGAGTGTTCACATTTTCCATGCATGCAGAAGCCGTTATAATGTTCTGGACAAGGAATGTAGATTCCCCTGGCGCTTTCTTCAAGTTTGTTGGCGTTCTCTGTAAAGACAGATGAAAAAGAAAACCAACCTGTAAGTGTGTAGCATGGTGAAGAAACAACAACAAAAGACATTTTTGCTTCAGTGTACTGCATAACAGATTGAGGATGAATCCTGACAAGACAGAAGTACTGTTTTGGGGGGACAGGGGGCAGGCGAGTGTGGAGGACACCCTGGTCCTGAATGCGGTAACTGTGCCCTTGAAGGACCAGGTCACAGTCTGGGAGTCATTTTGGACTCACAGCTATCCACGGAGGCGCAGGTCAATTCTGTGGCCAGGGCAGCTGTCTACCAGCTCCATTTGGTACACCGGTTGAGACCCTACCTGCTCACAGACTGTCTCACCAGAGTGGTGCATGCTCTGGTTATGTCCCTCTTGGACTACTACAATGCGCTTTACTTGGGGCTAGCTTTGAAGGTGACTTGGAAACTACAACTAATCCAGAATGTGGCAGCTAGACTGGTGACTGGGAGTGGCCACCAAGACCATATAACACCGGTCCCGAAAGACCTACATTGGCTCCGAGCACAATTCAAAGTGTTGGTGCTGATCTTTAAAGCCCTAAACCGCCTTGGCCCAGTATATCTGAAGGAGCATCTCCACCACCATCGTTCAGCCTGGACACTGAGGTCTAGCTCTGAGGGCCTTCTGCTAGTCCCTTAGTGAGAGAAGTGAAGTTACAGAGAAGCTGGCATAGGGCCTTCTCAGTGGGGGCGCCCGCCCTGAGGAACGCCCTCCCATCAGATGTCAAAGAAATAAACAACTGACTTTTAGAAGACATCTGAAGGCAGCCCCATTTAGGGAAGTTTTTAATGTTTGATGTTTTATTGTGTTTTTAATATGCTGTTGGGAGCTGCCCAGAGTGGCTGGGGAAACCCAACCAGATGATGATGATTAAAGAACAAATACTTGAGACTCTCATTTAAGTGCAAGAGGATATACAGCAATAAGTTAGCACTTTTAGAAAGGTGTGTAGATTTAAATAAATGTTTCCCGAGAATGAAGTAACATGCATGAAGAGGGTTGCAAACTTGTACAGTACAGTGGTACCTCAGGTTAAGAACTTAATTCGTTCTGGAGGTCTGTTCTTAACCTGAAACTGTTCTTAACCGGAAGCACCACTTTAGCTAATGGGGCCTCCTGCTGCTGCTGCGCTGCTGCCGCACAATATCTGTTCTTATCCTGAAGCAAAGTTCTTAAGCCGAGGTACTATTTCTGGGTTAGCGAAGTCTGTAACCTGAAGCCTATGTAACCTGAAGCGTATGTAACCCGAGGTATCACTGTATCTCTAATTCTTGGGAATGAGCCTGTCAAAGTAATCCCCTTTTACAACCCATTGGTTCGGGGAGAGAGTCAAGCATATTCAGAGCTCACTCCCAATGGAATTAAGGAAAGACATCAATAGGAACATTGTTAGCTGCTTCATGTCAGTTTGAATTCTTTGTCAATTTATCCCAATTTTTCTTGCTCTGGAAGGCAGCTGTTCTCCACAATTTCATTCTCAGTTCCACCCGGAGATGTCAGGGAGCGAATCTGGGACCTTCTATCACCGAACTAAAGTAAAGGTAAAGGTAAAGGTAAAGGTAAAGGTAAAGGGACCCCAGACCATTAGGTCCAGTTGTGACCGACTCTGGGTTTGCGGCGCTCATCTCACTTTACTAGCTGAGGGAGCTGGCGTACAGCTTCCGGGTCATGGCCAGCATGACTAAGCCGCTTCTGGCAAACCAGAGTAGCGCACGGAAACGCCATTTACTTTCCCGCTGGAGTGGTGCCTACTTATCTACTTGCACTTTGACGTGCTTTTGAACTGCTAGGTTGGCAGGAGCAGGGACCGAGCAACGGGAGCTCACCCCGTCGTGGGGATTCGAACCGCTGACCTTCTGATCAGTAAGCCCTAGGCTCTGTGGTTTAACCCACAGCGCCACCTGCATCCCTATCACTGAGCTAAGGCCCTTCCTCAAATATACAACTGTATTGCAATAGTCTGAGGCCTGCAATTCAGGTTTGCCTTTACGATCCAAGCTGCTAAGGCAATATGAGATCATAAGTCAAAAGAGGATTCATTCTTTATTCAGGCATATGCACTAAGCAATACTGAGTGTGAATGCAACAGAAAATATTTACTGTTCTCTGGCTGCAATATTTAGATTGATGTAATGTGTTTAAATTCCAAGAGACATCTGCAGCATCCTTACTAATTTTGCAAAAACATATAGAATCGACAATTATGCTTGATAAACACATTTCGAAACCTCTCTTCGGGGATAAAAATGCTTAGGTAGGGCAGATTTCCCCGCCAATGTGGACTTGTCAATCAGCTCATTTGTATTCTGTTACATGCACATGAAACTGCATTATTCCATTATGCCTTTTCTAAGGTATAAATGGTGAACATGTTGCCCTCCAGATATTTCTGTACTACACCTTTCATTATGCCTGAGCATTAGGTAAAAAGGTAAAAGGTAAAGGACCCCTGGACAGTTAGGTCTAGTCAAAGGTGACTGGGGTTGTGGCGCTCATCTCACTTTCAGGCCAAGGGAACCGGCGTTTGTCCACAGACAGCTTTCTGAGTCATGTGGCCAGCAGGACTAAACCGCTTCTGGCGCAATGGGACACCAGAGTGCACGGAAATGCCATTTACCTTCCTGCCGCAGCGGTACCTATTTATCTACTTGCACTGGTGTGCTTTCGAACTGCTACGTTGACAGGAGCTGGGACAGAGCAACGGGAGCTCACCCTGTCGTGGTGATTCAAACCACCGACCTTCCGTTCAGCAAGCCCAAGAGGCTCAGTGGTTTAGACTGAGCATTGGTGCACGTTGGCTGGGACTGATGAGAGTTGCAGTTCAACAACAATTAGAGGGTCACAGGGTCCCCATCTCTGAATTAGAGGCACAATGCAGTGTTCTTAGGAGGTTACTTCACTGATAATGGGTTTCTCCTCCCCACTCCCCACTCTGTAAAATCCAACACATCACAGGGCACAAAGTAAAGGTGTAAAAAAAAGGGAGGGAAGGTGTGTAGCATTAAGTATATACTAGCAAGACCATGATATTTTGATGTCTGAGGCAAAGGACAAGATCTGTCCTGCCAAATTCACACGCAGAAGCTGACAAAGTCTAGCAGTTGAATCTTATTCCAACACTGAACTGCAAGCAAAGCTTAGCTGTATCTTCCACCAGAGGGGAACAGCCAACACCATCAACAGTTGCCACCTGAGGCAGCTGCCTCACTCTGCCTAATAGCAAGGCCGGCCCTAAGTGACAGGAAGTATATTCTAACCTTCTATAAGTAGTAGTAGTAGTAGTGGTAATAATAATAATAATAATTTGCTCAGAAACATTGGACGGTTTCCAACACATATAAAAGCATAATAAAATGCCAAACATTAAAAACTTCCCGATACAGGGCTGCTTTCAGATGTCTTCTAAAAGTTGTGTAGTACACTCTACTATGGATATCTGACAGGTTCAGAAATGAAACAGCCCACGTTTTTACTAATGCTTTTTATGATGGTGTATCTTATAATCTGTATAGGAGAGAACATGATGGATTTTAGAAATGAACCCTCTCCCATCCCTTTTACTGATTAGAGCCTCTTCCACAGCAATTAACTACCGAGCCCTGAGATTTCTCTTTCTTTATCTTATCAAGTGAAAAGCTAGAGTCTCATTGAAAGCCTCATTTCAAAGTGTGATCTGCAATTTTCACTTGTCCCTGGAGCCAGAAGATGATCCTGAACACGATGAAAGCTCAAGTTCACACGATATTAGGAAATTCCAGAGAAATTATGAGATATGGTGAAACTCTGATAAACTTTGGCCCCAGCCCAGATATAATTGCATGCAGCTAGGCACCAGCTCCCGAATTGTCCTGTATCTAAAGCAAGGCATATTGTCTTGCACTCTGATAAGGTGACACCATGGCCTGTATCTAAGTTATACTCAGAGTAGACCCACTGAAGCTAATGGGCTTAAGTTAGTCATGTATAATAATTTCAACAGGGCTCCTCTAACTAATACTGAATATAATAACTACGTATTTTAATAAATTTCCATCTAGCTGCAGATCTACATCCACATCTGTTCTACAGAATGACAGTGAATACAGTGGTGCCTCGCAAGACGAAATTAATTCGTTCTGCGAGTTTCTTCTTCTTGCGGATTTTTCGTCTTGCGAAGCACGGCTATTAACGGCTATTAACGGTACTTAGCGGCTTTAAGAAAAAGGAAACAAACTCGCAATTAAGAAAAAGGAAACAAACTCGCTATTAACGGCATTTAGCGGCTTTAAGAAAAAGGAAACAAACTCGCAAGAACTCGCAAGACGTTTTCGTCTTGCGCAGCAAGCCCATAGGGAAATTCGTCTTGCGAAGCGACTCAAAAAAATGGAAAACTCTTTTGTCTTGCGAGTTTTTCGTCTTGCGAGGTACCACTGTAGTAGCATTCCATACTGATCTATGTTTGTAGATACCTGAATCTATCCTTTCTACATAGGCATGGCATCATCAGTGTGGCTATATGTGTGCAGGGTAGGTGCTACATCTATGCAGGCTCCCTAACTAACAGACAAGCCAAGTGTTCAAAGGTTTTAGTTTTAACCATGAAGCCAAAGCTTTTACTACAAAGCTCTGTTTGGCTCAAGAGATTGACCCAAGTTTGAACGAAGCCCTCCAATCTGCTTCATGTTATTTTGAGGAGGGGGGACCCTGATTGAATGTGAATCAATACATTGCATTTGGTAGGTAGCAGAATACGGAGCCTGATTGTTCCTCCATTCCATGGCTAGAGTAAATGGTGGACTGGATGTGGGTGAATAAACTGAAGCTGAGTCAAAATATGTTCCTGGTGGGAGCTGGTATTTCTCCTGGGGGAAACGGGGTCACACTCTCCCTCCCACAAAGGAGCGGAGATGCAGTTTGGGCGTGCTTTGGAGGTCTGGATGTGATTCCAGGAATCACAGGGAGCAGCTATGGCCTGGAGTACATTTTATCAGCTCACGCCTAGAGAATGATGCCTTGGCACCATGATAGATGCCTTGGTCATCATCAGGCTGCTCTGCTGTCACTCATTCTATGCCTTTGAAGACTGATCGGGAACTTCTATTAGTTCAAAATGCAACAACCCCACTTATTAGTGGGTCACTAAGGGCTAAAAGCACATATGCAGGGAAAACTGGAGTGCCTCACAAAACTGGGGCACAATTAAAGTTGATTTAAAATAGTAAAGCATTGGTCCATAATATTTCAATATATGCCTCCTCCCACAAGTCTACACATACACTACAATCACTGGCTGGAACCCTGTTCCAGTCCTCCATTTAATTTAATTTTGTTTTATGTTACATGATTTATATCTTGACCTTTGTCAAAAGACCTCAGGGTGGTTCAGAACAATTGAAAACATGTAAACCAGTCAGAAAGTTAGAAAAACAGTACATGGTTCAATTAAAAAAACAACCCGGCTCCATTATTGCTGTACAGGTCATTCCCCCTTAGGATATTCAAAGGGTTGAAGGAAGAGGAAGGTGTTAAATATAGTAATTTAATTCACTGAAATTGTAAATGCTTATATGCATTACTATGTACTTGAAATTGATTGGTTGGCAACTGAATTCTAGAGCATTCTTTAGTAGTTCTTGTGTGATTGGCTAACGTTGGCCATATGGGATGTATCTAGTGAAGGAGAGACTCCATTTTATGTGAAGCAAAATGACTGGGTTTGGAATCCACTGTGAACACTGCTAAGTTGAATAGAGTGTTGGGATGCTTCTTCTGTGTTTGAGAGAAAGAAAGCAAAGCTGCAGGAGAAGGTGAAAGTGGAAATCTCTCACAGGAGCTGCAAGACCTGGCCTAACTGAGATACAGAAGGCTGAGTTCTGGACAGAGAGGGAAATACAGTTGTTTGAAAGTTAGAAGAAGAGACTGTAAACCCATACTTGGGGAAGCATGTGATTGTAAACAATATGTTTTAATTCACCTAGAACTATAAGTTTCTGCAAGTAAAGTTTTTGGATGTTAAAGTATGGACACTGGTTTAATTTCCAAAGAAGGGTGTCAGTCACATATATGATTTGAACTTCCTAGCTGCATTTTCACTACTCTTACGTCAACAGAAGGTAGTCAGCTGCTGCCAAAAGATGGGACAGTATTGGCTCCAGCTGTACCCTAGGGGGAAGCATATTCCAAAATTGAGGTGCCATTGCTGAGAAGAGCCTTTCCAGTGGATCTCAAAGCATAGGGAGATCTGTGTATCAGGAGAGCCCAAAGGCATTCAAACAATAAGGTAAAGGTACCCCTGCCCGAAGGCCAGTCGTGATCGACTCTAGGGTTGCGCGCTCATCTCGCTCAAGAGGCCGGGAGCCGGCACCGTCCAAGGACACTTCCGGGTCACGTGGCCAGCGTGACAAAGCTGCATCTGGCGAGCCAGCACCAGCGCAGCACAGGGAAACGCCGTTTACCTTCCCGCTATAAAGCGGTCCCTATTTATCTACTTGCACTTAAGAGTGCTTTCGAACTGCTAGGTTGACAGGAGCTGGGACCGAATGATGGGAGCTCACCCCTCCGCGGGGATTCGAACTGCCAACCTTACGATCAGCAAGTCCTAGTCACTGAGGTTTTACCCACAGCGCCACCCGCGTCCCTGAACATTCAAACAATATCCCCCACCAAATAATCTTAGGAACTGTGTTTGGGTATGTGCGGAAGCCTAAAGACAGTAATTTCTAAAAGGATAATGTCCAATCCATTTGATTCAAAAATACAATTTCAAGGAGAAACCATTTTGTAAAAAAGTTGTTAGGCTGCTATTCTGAAGTTTGAACATGTACGATTTTCAGGCAGAGCATTTCTAAGATCGTAAAAATGCATTTCAGCCTAAAAGAGAGTGACAGCCCACCACACATACTTAAACTACACTTTTTCGCTCTTGTTCAGAGCCGCTGGCATTTGAGGAGAGCTAACTATATATATTGTAGCACTCCTCTCCTGACAGAGGCTTCCAGCATAATTTGAAAATCTGGTGTTATATATATATTTCCTCACTGAAGATTTTGAGAGTACCTCAGTTACAGTTCTGCTGATAACAATCCCTGAGACTGTGGGATATTGTGGATGTGAGGTGTTTTATTTTAGTTAAAGTTGGTTCCAAGTTATGTAGCCCTCAAGCTAAAGTGGTTAAAAAACACACATGAGTAAAAGATAAGGATATGAAAAGATCATACGGACAATTCTATATCCAGCCGCTCTTTGGCTTGCCTGGCCTAGTATTGATTATGTTAAAGAATAATATCCCATGTCATTATGGAGAATCCTCAAAGTTGCTCATAATTAGGGGAAGACCCACTTTCTCATTTTCCCAGCCTTCAGTACAGTTCTCCACATTTCCACACCAGCTTGCAATTTTTTAAAAATTCCTAAACTCACCAACATTTTAGTGCAAATTTCTCCGAATATACACATTTGCATGCAAATGCGCCTAATACATGCATTTTTGGAAAACAATTGTCTTTAAAGTGAGGTGTTTTTGTATGGTATTTTCATTAACTCATGCATCTTTATGCACACCAAATGCATTTTGAACACATTACTTGGTTTGAGAACTTCATTGCAAAATTCGGAGAAGTGTGATTTTTCAAAGGATGGCTGTGTTCTTTGGTTCTCTTATGGTTTTCGAAAGTGCCAAATTAGGTAGTTTCTCCTTTAAATGCGAACTGAATCAGATTTCTCTTTCATTCCCATCAGAGGCATAGCAAGGTCAGGTGGTAGCCTCTGCGAAAAATTTTCTGCCAACCCCCCCCATTGCAATTTTTGAGAACGTTGCCCAGAGTTGTTGAGCTTCTTTTTTTAGGGAAGGTACCCCATAGTTGACGGGACACGGGTGGCGCTGTGGGTTAAACCACAGAGCCTAGGGCTTGCCGATCAGAAGGTCGGTGGTTCGAATCCCCATGACGGGGTGAGCTCCCGTTGCTCGGTCCCTGCTCTTGCCAACCTAGCAGTTTGAAAGCACCTCAAAGTGCAAGTAGATAAATAGGTACCACTCCAGCGGGAAGGTAAACAGTGTTTCCGTGCGCTGCTCTGGTTCACCAGAAGTGGCTTAGTCATGCTGGCCACATGACCTGGAAGCTGTACGCCGGCTCCCTCGGCCAATAAAGCGAGATGAGCACCGCAACCCCAGAGTTGGCCACGACTGGACCTAATGGTCAGGGGTCCCTTTACCTTTACTTTTACCCCATAGTTGCTGACCTTTTTTTAAGGAAGGGATACGACCGTCGAGTTGGGACCCTCTGGTGGCCGGCACTCGCATCCATGATTGGCACAATTGTCAGGACAATCTGCCCACGGATCGCACAAATACACCCGGCGTGCAGTGCTGACAGCCGGGGATGCCAGCACCTCCTGCAGAATGCGAAAATATGGCTGCCAATCACATAAGACCACCTGTTGTGGATGTGAGTGCTGACCGCCAGGGTGTGTGAATGCTGCCCACCGGCGGGTGACGGGCTGATCGCCAGGCATATTTGCGCAATCAGTGGGCGCATGATCGCGCAAATCAGGAAAACCCACCCGTCAGGGGTGCGAGCACTGCCACGCCAATCCGCCCGGGGGGATTTTGTCACCACCCCTAGGCATGACACCTGGGGTGGACCACCCCCCTGCACCCCCCTTGTGATGCCCCTGTTCCCACTTACAACATATAAAATAATACAAAACAGTATAAGTTGAACAGAAGACCCTAAAACATACTCAAAGCATTATGAGCACCAGAGTCCAAAGCAGATGAAAATTACATTACAACTGTAGCAGAATGTAGGAGAATGAGATGCTAGAATGTGGAGCTGGTGAAATGGACCATACCACTTCAGCAGGACTGGCCAAAGACATTTTGGCATCTGTGGCAGACCCCAAAATGGCGTTCCCCTCCCTGCCAGCGAAGAAGGGGTGAAGGAAGAGCTACAAGGGGGTAAGAAAAAATTGATATCGGGATCTGCTGCCCCACTGGAACATGCCACCTGAGGCAAAACCCACCTTGCCTCATGGGTGGGTTGGCCCTGCACTTCAGACTGTGGATGGGGGATATGCTCCTTTGTGTTGAAAACTTCCTTGAAAGCCTCTCCTCTGACCAGAGGGGAGGTGTTGTGAGCGGGAGCCGTTCCTGCCGATGTCGGCAGGGGGCGCATTCAGCCCCCTGCGTCAGTTCCCCGGCTGCTGCGCCACGCCCGCCAGCCAGCCAATAGGGCTGGCTTAGGGGCGGGGTTTAGCCACATGCAAGTGACTGCGGCAGCCCTGTGTCCCCATTCTGCTGCCTGGAGTCGTTGGATCACCCCCCGCCCTCCCTTTAGGTCATATTTATGCTTTTGACCTTGCTATGGACTTCGGTTGGTTGCCCTGGTTGCCCAGGGGGCCTGGTAGGAATTTTGCATCCATGTGGCAAATTGGCACAAGCCTCTTGGTTTTTCATCTACCTCATAGCAAATTGTCACAACTTTTCAGGTATTGGCGGTTAGGCATTGGAATATGTGTTGTGTGTTGGAGGGCCTTCACCTACCCCTCCCCTTCTTTGGGTATTCTGTTAAAGGAATCCGGCGGTCGTGGATCCTGTCTGATGCCCTGTTGATGGCTAGGGCCATGGCACAACCCCTGATGACATCAGGGGAAGCTTCAGTTGTATTTGCATCAACAAGCTCCTCCCACTGGTTGTTAACCTTCAAATGACCCCCTGCTGCGCGGGGTGGAGTCATATATAGTTTGCTTGATCCAATGCCTAAGCCAATACCACTCACATGCTGCAACTAATAAAGTTGTGGCCTTCTTTAGCCCATTAACCTAAAATACATGTGTCCTTGTGTCTTATTTATCCCTAAGCGGGTGGCGGGTCCTTGACTCACAAACAGAAGACCAACACATAGCAGGTGAGGCTAGAGTTTGCTTTTCCCATTTTCAATTTGCAGAGAGGTGTCTTTGTTTTGTTTTGATCCTGCCATTCTTCCACCTCATTCTGCAGCATGTGTAGTAGATACAGTCTAATTTTCACCTTTCATGTTGAACACATACTGGACTAAAGAAGCGCCTCTAGTCACTCTTCCTCCTCCTTCTCAAGGGCAACTGGGACTGTCAAAGCTGTCAATGCTGGCTATCTCAGTGAGAGCTAAGCAGACATAGGACTGCAGCCTCACCCACTCAATTTTATTATTTCAACCAAAAGCCACAACAAATTCCCTCCCACCGATGTAATCTGGTCATTCAGAAAAACACATTCCGTAGACATTCTGTATTAATCATTAGACTGAGGACTACTGCTGTAACGTCTGTAAAAAGCCAGGCTAAAAATGAAACTGCTTATTTTTTTTCTGTCACAATATTATAATTATTCATCCAGCAATGTTACAGAGTATGATTTCAACATTAATCAAATTGTGGATTCATTGTACTTGACAACTCATCTTCAAATGCCAAACTCTCCAAAGTCCTTATTAGACAGGAAGGAATTATTTTTGCAATTTTGAGGTAAGAGTAGTAGTAGGTTTTTTTTGTCCTTTGCTCAAACCAAATTCATACGGAACTAGCACAGAAGCCTCAAAAACTCGCACTAAAACATGTCTCTCTGTAAAAACAGCTTTATGTAAATTGTCTACTTTTCCCAACATGTTAGCTAATATCTTGGCTTTGGATTTTGAAGCCAAAGCAGCCTCTTTTCTCATCATGCTTAAGTTATGAACCCGATAAACAGGTGAGAGGGAAAATGACGACAGCAGTGCTAAAATGGAGCTTGCCAAAGAGAAAGTAAAACAGCTTTTGTAGGTTGGGGTGCAAAAGGACCTTCTTTAGATGGGTGCCTAATGCCAGTGGCAGCTGGTACCCATAGAACTGGTTGGGTGGAAGGAGGAAGCCCAGACAGTAGGGATAAAGGTAAAAAGGTAAAGGACCCCTAGACGGTTAAGTCCAGTCAAAGGTGACTATGGGGTTGCGGCGCTCATCTCACTTTCAATCCAAGGAGCCAGCGTTTGTCCACAGACAGCTTTCTAGGTCATGTGGCCAGCATGACTAAACCGCTTCTGGTGCAACGGAACACCATGATGTACACCAGAGCACACAGAAACGCTGTTTACCTTCCCACTGCAGCAGTACCTATTTATCTACTTGCACTGGCATGCTTTCGAACTGCTAGGTTGGCAGGAGCTGGGACAGAGCAACGGGAGCTCACCCCGTCACGGGGATTCGAACCACCAACTTTCTGATTGGCAAGCCCAAGAGGCTCAGTGGTTTAGACCACAACCAATGGCAGCAGAGCCAACTAATTCTCCCTACTGACGGGCGGGTAATAAATATATTTAATAAATAAACAAATAAAGAATAAATAGTTGTTCAACAGTGACATTAAGTGCACGTTCACACATGCAGACGCAACAGTCCATGACCCCAGCATCAAGAAGTGGCCTGCATCTCAACGCCGATCAAGTAGAGCTTTTGCACCAAATGACAATCGGGAGAATTTGCACGTTCAGCTGAGAAATACTTAGTGATCAATTCTGAAGCAAGGAAATATTGCATGATGTGTTGTACATATATGTGCAAATCCATCAACACAGATATTTCAGGAGGCAAGTGATGCCACTTTTGAGAGATCTCCCCTACCTTTAGCCTTCAATACTTTGCATTCAAATATTTCCCTTTCAAAATATTTATAGGAAGCTAAAGCTTGATACAGCTTTATAGTTCTTCCATTTTGCTAGGCGACAATGTATTGCTGCTCTTCTTAACTTTCATTAATACTTGATCCAGCTAATACCATTTGTTTCATCTCTAGAAGAGACATTTGAACAGATAATGAATCAAATCCATCCTCTAGAGATTCTCCTGGCTTCAAGCCGTGTATTGAAGTACAACCATAGACATCACTTTCTTAATAATTAGCAACTGCTTTTTAGTGCTGCTAATAATTTCGAGATTTACAGCACAATCCAGTAGGAGGTAACTAAATTCAATGGGGATTATCAGGTATCACACCACAGTATTATGGTCTCTCTCGAATGTTCCTCATCATTAACTCCCTGCCCACTTAGGTTGCTGTTCATAGACCTGTTCAAGTGTTCCACTGAAAGTGTGAGGGCATAAAGGACGTAATGGAAATAGGGGCACCCCCATTTGCTCTGCCTCCAATGGTCTTGCCCACTCCACCCCAACCTTCCTGTGTTGAGAGGATAGATCTGAAGGGGGCTTCTAAGCTCAATTGGTTGAACAGGCTGAGAAGCCTCTTCAGGACTAGGAATCAGGGTTTCCTGCAGGACACAGAAGAGTTGGGAATAGAGTGGGTGGGGCGGGCACATTCAGGGACATGAGGGGCAAGGGTGATACACACGCCCTCACACCCTCTGCACACTTAATGCCCTCACAAGTTTGACTGAATGCCTGAAGGGGCTCTTATTTTACAGTGCATTCCAAGAAGCATCCATGGCTCATTCTAAATTTGGATGGCAATATTTTCCTCAAGAGGTTCTAATTCCAGTACAATGTGGCATATTGATTTCCAAAGAACTCACTCCTGCATATATGTTGTTGTTGTTGTTTAGTCGATTAGTCATGTCCGACTCTTCGTGACCCCATGGACCAGAGCACGCCAGGCACTTCTGTCTTCCACTGCCTCCTGCAGTTTGGTCAAACTCATGCTGGTAGCTTCGAGAACACTATCCAACCATCTCGTCATTCTGTCGTCCCCTTCTCCTTGTGCCCTCCATCTTTCCCAACATCAGGGTCTTTTCCAGGGAGTCTTCTCTTCTCATGAGGTGGCCAAAGTATTGGAACCTCAGCTTCAGGATCTGTCCTTCCAGTGAGCACTCAGGGCTGATTTCCTTCAGAATGGATTGGTTTGATCTTCTTGCAGTCCATGGGACTCTCAAGAGTCTCCTCCAGCACCATAATTCAAAAGCATCAATTCTTCAGCGATCAGCCTTCTTTATGGTCCAGCTTTCACTTCCATACATCACTACTGGGAAAACCATAGCTTTTACTATACGGACCTTTGTTGGCAAGGTGATGTCTCTACTTTTTAAGATGCTGTGTAGCCTGCATATATATCTATATCTATATATATCTATAGGTGTGTGTGAGAGAGAGATACAATGCTCCCACCACCAATGGGCATTTGTTTATAGAAAAGTTCTGTTCTTCAGAATTCTCCTTCCTCTCCTGGTCCATTTCTCCCCATAACGAAAATGGCACCTTCATTAGAAACACCCTCCTTTTCTATCTTTTAACCACTTGCGGGCATTTTAGTACACCAGAACATTATTCTGGGCGTTTGTATGGGTAAGCCTTTCCTTGTAATGTTTAAACATGTTCTTGAGAAGGTGGGCAAGGTATTTCTTCTTATCAGGAAGGAGAGTGATCTTCTCTCTGCTATCCAAAAACCAAAACAAAGGAAATGGAATAGGCTACATAATGCGTTTAATGGCCTTCAGCCAGAATGCCATCAAAGAGCCTTAGTGGACTGATAATGAACTTTTTCTGTGTCAGGCCAGAACAGCTTTATATTACTTTATGACAGTCATTTTATTTTAAAAAGGGGTTCCAGTTAACTCTCCCAACAAGATGTGTGAGAGAAAACAAAAACAAAAACAACCCCAACTGCTTGTTTTCACTTATTTTGGCCATAGAGTTGAATTAAGTTCATTATGAACGTTTTTAATGCTGCTATCTACTAGGTGCTTCATAGAAGTGAAGTTCAGAGCTGGTGCCAGGTTTGAGGGAGTTAAGTTCTACCCAGGTGACCCCTTCAGCTGCCTTCACCCCCTCCCTAATATTCACCAGCCACATCAATACTACCCTCTTGTTTCTCAGTTGCTATAATCTGTGGCTATAATCTCGATGCTATATACAGCCCAAGTTCACAGTTAGAAGGAAAGATGGGCGGCATTTGTGAACATTTAAAGTGAGCATTGTCTCACCTCTCCTTACAATAGCAGCCCCCACATGTTCCAAATTAGGCATACGGGAAATGTCTTGGGTGAAATGGCTATCAGAAGGGCCAATTTATGCTTGGAAAATACCTGCTCACCCATTACATATGTGAGAATAATCTGAAAATCATCAGGGCATTCTCTTAACAATTACTGTATGGGAGAACCACTTTGCAAAATTCAAAGAAGTGCAGATTTTGAAGGATGGGTTTTTCCAGTTTACACATTGTTTCAGAAAGTGTGAATTAGGCAAGTTCCCCTCTATATGTGAACTTAATCAAATTTTGCGCCAACCCTAATTGTGTTGAGTCCAAACTGACCATGCTATTCACAGATGGGGAGTTCCACTCACTGGAGATTTTGATTCTTCAAGGATTCAACCAAAAGTGCTTTTGAACATCCAGAACAGATCTTAATAATTATTATAGAAGAAGAAGAAGAGTTTGGATTTGATATCCCGCCTTTCACTCCCCTTCAGGAGTCTCAAAGCGGCTAACAATCTCCTTTCCCTTCCTCCCCCACAACAAACACTCTGTGAGGTGAGTGGGGCTGAGAGACTTCAAAGAAGTGTGACTAGCCCAAGGTCACCCAGCAGCTGCATGTGGAGGAGCGGAGACGCGAACCCGGTTCCCCAGATTACAAGGCTACCGCTCTTAACCACTACACCACATTGGCTCTCAGTGTATAACAAGACAGGCTTATAACAAGACAGGCTGTGTTTTCATCCCTATTTTATAGACGGAGGCTGAGGAAGAGACATCATGGTTTTCCCCCAAGGCCACCTAAGGTAGTCTGCAGCTGAGGTGAGATTTGAACTGAGACATACAAGGATTCCTGGCTCACACACCTGGTCTAATGTGTAGCTCGCTCCCAAGCAAACCTTTGAAATAAAGACTTAGTTTACGACACCAGCCTGTCGTATATGAAGTTTGCTAGGGAAAGCTTAACAAACTCTGACAAATTCAGGCAATCCCTTTGTAAGCATATCTTCATTTGGGAATCATCTACACGAGCTCTCTCAGGTCTGGAAAACGTTAGTGCTCAAATTGATTCATGCACTGTGTTTGCAATATAAGGCTGATTCCTTTGGTGCTGACATAAGGAGGGATAATTCCCGAAGATTTTGACAGCATCGTTACACATGTAAAAATATGAATGGAACACGAGTTAGGCTTTAAGGTCCATGCTGCAAAATTCCCTGCCCGTCTGTGTAATCCACACAGCAGCCACAACTAACTCGGTTAGGTTACTTTGACTTTAGGAAATAAGGTTCCACGACTCTGCCCAACAATACCCCACTGGTTTAACTTTTTATATAACATTATCTAATTTCTGTATCAAAACAGCCCGGCTGCTGCAGAATTGGGAAAACAGCTTATTTATATGTAGATGAAGCTATATGACATTTTCAAATGCCATATATTTGCATATGAAGGGTTCTTCCTCCTTTCGTTTCTTGAGTAAACAGATTTATTCTGCTGCAACTTCCACGATAATCTCTGCAAGAACAATGCTTTCCGCCTCAAAAAAAGAGGACATACACAAAATAATATTAACAAATATAATGGCAATAATTATAAAACAACAGCAATCATAATAATGTGCTTACGTGTAGGACATATTATGGCACTGAAGCTCTGGCTATCAGTGGCGAGCTCAGGCCTGTCATTTTGATGGATGGCTGTACCTCAGATGCCAAGCAGAGCACAGAGAGCAAAACTGCATGACCCGAGGATTTCACAGAAAATGGATAGAGGTAATCCGTAACATAAATCAATATTTACAATTCAACTTTGAAGCACATTATAGGATCTTTGCGGACGACCTAAGAAAGGACAGAGGTCAGATTCATTTCACTAACTATTAGAGTTGCATTGATCTCCCACCTCCACTTTGGACAGACTTTCCATTTGAGGGCAGAAATTTGCCCTCAAAAGGGGGCAAGAAGCTGCTCCGGAAGTCACTCTTCAATTCCTACTCCTTTCTGTATTTCTGCAGAACATTAAGAAAAATGGGCATGATCTTGTTCATTGTTTCCAAGGGTAGGAGGAAATAATAATAATACAACCCAGTTTGTGTACAATATCTCCAGCAAACTAGGAAAGAGTGATGGGCCTGTTTTCTTTCCAACCCCTCCCTTTGCACACCAGTTAGCTTAAACCACACTTTTACAGTGGTTTAATGTTGGTTTACTAGCCAGGATCAAGCATGAAATCACAAGGCTCCATACCAGATATAACCGTGATCTGTAGGTTAAGATAACAATTGATGTAATAGGTGTAACCTGGCATGCAAAGGAAGGGAAGCGAGGGAGGAGTGGGTGGGCCTGACACTTTATTTATAAATATTTGTATGCCGCTATATCATAAAATATATAAAAGTGGTTTACAACAATATCTATATGTAATTTTTTAAAGGGGGGTGTTTAAAATCAGTGACCATCAGCTAACTAACATGGAAAGATGCTTTCTTAATTGCCTACAAGTTTTCAGCAGGCATTTAAAGACTGAAATAAAAGGCACCTGCTGGATTTTTGCTGGCAGAGCATTCCACAAGGCTGGGTCAATGACACTAAAGGCTCAGTTTCTTTTCGCTGTCAGATAAGCCTTGCCAACTTGAGAGACAACCAACATCACTCCTGCAGATGACCTTAGTGATTGGGCTGGGATGTGAAGGTTTAGATGGTTCCTAAGATACCCTGAGCCTAAGTTGTTCAGGAATTTGTTAAGTATAATTGATTTAATTTGCACAGAAATGGAAAATGTATGTGTATCAATGAAGGTTGAATATGGAAAATGGCTAATTGTGTATTACTAACCTTGGGGTTTTCCCACAGTAGTTTTTTCTAAGGGACTCTAAGCTCCTAAATGAGTTAATGATTACCTGTTGGTTGTTTCTCTACTCTGTGCTGAGAGTGAACCTTTGATCATGTGATGAAGGTATTGGGTTGCAAACCTCCATTTTGTTGGGAGTTGCCTTTGTGTCTTTTGTCTCAAAGCTCTGTGAAGTAAGGACATGTAAAAGACCCTCTTTGACTGTGTGAGAGAAAACAGATCCAGGCTAAAATGGATGCTGTGGGGAGAGACAGACCTCTGCTTTTAGGTATGTTGGAATTATTTCATATTTTCTAAGATGCCAAGCCTGCGCTGGACAGCACAAGACAATGGATGGATATTTTTGGATGTATCATTTGATGTTTCTGTTTTATTCTGAAGAGCTCTGCTAGTAAACGTTGAATAATATTTTAATGGGCCTGGAGAAGGATATCTTCCCAAAAGGCATCAGTTCTTATGCTTCCAGTCACTTCAAACTGCACAATATTAATATCTGCAACAGAATTTGTATGGCTACACAGAAAAAGTTGAATCTTGAGACTGTTGCACCCCCCTATTATATGCTGAGAGAAGGAGATTCTACATAAGTAGAATCTTGCTAGATCAGACCAAAAGTGCACCTTCCTATTTCCCACAGTAGCACACTTGGATAGCTCAGTTGGTTAGAGCATGGTGCTGGCAACACCAAAGTCGCAGGTTCGATCCTTGTGTGGGACAGCTGCATATTCCTGCATTCATTGCAGGGGTGGACTAGATGATCATCAGGGTCCCTTCCAACTCTACAATTTTATGATTCACCAGAGTTCTATGGGAAGACACAAGCAGGTCATGAGCACAGACTCCCTCTCCCTAACTTGTGCTCCGTAGCAACTGATATTGAGAGGCAGGTGTTACCACAGCTGGTGCCACTAAACACGGGGATATCGCAGTTATTGGAAATCTACAACAGCAGCCATTTCTCACAGGGGCTCCAATAAACAAATAGGGTCTCCAAACTGCAAAGGTTTCACTGTCCATTTTCAGTGAATGCATTTGCTCCTGGACATATTTGCCTCCTTGAATAAATAAGGCCACCTGTATCTGCAATGGATTTATGTATCCGATTGACTACAGATCTCTGGATCAAGGTATTTGTCTCTAACTGGTGTGAAGAAGCAAAACAACAGCAACAGCAAATGCTTCTCGAAATCCCTGAGTGTACATTTATTTAAACTACTGGCCCTGTTTTCCAGCACGAGGAAAGAAAGGACATTTTCAGAAACTGAAACCAGAGAAACAGAATTAGCATCTCATAACCAAACACAATCTGACACAATATCAAATATCTTTCTTGTACAAAGAGACTGTGGTTTCCAAAGGAAGAACCAGGATGGAGAGAACTTGAAAGAATAGGATGACCAGTGAGGATGCTGGAAGATAGCATCAAATGTGACAAATTGGATGAGCTGACAGAAAGTTGATGAACTCTTTTGATATGACCCTAAAAATAGCAAGGGGATGCTTGCTCACTGACACTTCTTTAATGGCAGATGGATATGCATGACCTAACTTTTAAGATAAGTGTCAAGAATATTGATGTGAGGAGTACAGGAGATCATTTTGCTGGCACTGCTGCGGGAGGCGGTTTGCATGATTAATGATGCTTCTTGGGTTTCTTTCTCCCAGAGGAAGAAATGGGATGAACCTCTGTCACCCCAAAGGTACAAAGGAGGTCTGGATGGAGGGGGAAAAGATGGCTTTGCCCACAAAGAAAGTGCCCTTTCCCACACTGGGGAAAAACGAACAGTAGCAGAAAGAGAGCGACGATGCTGATGAAGCAAAGGACTCTGCTCTCTGCCTGCCTGTGAAGTGCTTCTATCACTGCTGCAAATAAATTAATGAAAAAAATAGCCTCGACAATTCTCAGCCTTGGTTTGCGAAGTTCAAAAACTGTCTTTGAAGATTCCGTTTCCGCTCAAACAGGAGGCTGTTAGGAGGAGACGGAAAAGACTGGTTTTGTCTGTAGGTGGTGACCAGTCTGGAGTGATAAGGTTAGGAAAGTAGGCTGCCGAGGCTAGAATTGGAGAGTAAGAAGAAGCAGTCACAAGAAAGGAGAGGAGGATTTTTTTGAAAAGAGTTGGTTACAAGAGCCACAAGGTGAGTTCAGACAACTGTGTCAGCCCAAAGCTGTTTCAGATGCAGTGGTGTAGCATAGGTTGGCAGAGCCCGGGGCAGGGCAAGTGTTATGCCCCTAGTGATGGAATGGGCAGCCCAGCAGTGCTGGGCTGTTATGCTAGGAAGCTGCCACCACAGCTCCCTTGCACACCAGAGCCCAGCAGAGGAGAGGCACGACAGGGCAGCAGCGGGGCCCTGCCCTTAGCAGCGTAGCAACCCTGCCGGCACCCGGAGTGGACCAAAGTTGTTGAGCTTAACCTGAAACTGTTCTTAACCTGAGGTACCACTTTAGCTAATGGGGCCTCCTGCTGCTGCCATGCCGTCACTGCACTATTTCTGTTCTCATCCTGAAGCAAAGTTCTTAACCCGAGGTACTATTTCTGAGTTAGCGGAGTCTGTAACCTGAAGTGTTCTTTACCTGAAGCGTCTGTAACCTGAGGTACCACTGTATTTTAAATTGGGTTCTCCCCTATTATGTTTGTATTGTAATTTTACTGGTGTTAGCCACACTGAGCCCAGCTCTGGCAGGGGAGGGTGGGGTATAAATAAAATTTATTATTACTATTAGTATTATTAGGCTATCAATGACTACTAGCAAGTGTGCCAACTTGAACAAAATATGGGGGGGGGGGAGGTAAGCTCCATCCCACACAATCAACCACACACACCATTTGACTGGTAATGCCAGGAGGGGGGTCCAGCCCCTCAAATATTTTATTCAGGGTGTGTGAAGGGATCTCGGCCCCCAGGAATTGGTTCCAATGGCTACTGGTCACACTAGCCATGTTACTTCCAGTATCAATGGCTGATGCCTCTAAATACCAGTTACTAGAGGTTATTTTACCAACACCCTGACCCCTGCAAGTGTCTAGGTTTTGGGGGAAAGAGTGGTCATTCTATTATACTTAGGTGGTTTTTTTAAAAAAAAATCTGGGTAAAAATATACATAATCTGCATTTTTGTTGCCCATATGCTCTCTGCATGCTTCTGATCAATATTGCCGGTATCGCCTAAGAAATGTGAGCTGCTGCTGCTGCTGCTAACAAGATGACTAAGCGCAGATCAATAAAGCAAGCAGGAGATTCAAGTTGAGAAGCAGCTGAACAAAGGAAGGTTACAGGGCTGCCCCTTCCTCCAGCTAGCCAGAGCTCTGTCTAATTATGACCCCCAGAAAGCAAACCCGAATCGCTTCTCCTTGTCGATACCCTGGTTATTGCGGAAAGCAACATTTGAAGGAGCCTGTGGAGGGACTTCAAACATTTACCACTTTCGTGAAGCATCTCATATGGATGCCTTCCTGCTAGAAGGAAAGATGTGTGGGGAGGGGGCAGGAAGAGGAGGGATGGAACCGCATTTCGACTAATGTGCGTGTAGGAATGCTAGCGAGGTGATTTTTGCCCTGAGCAAGAGCTTCGCTTCAATTCCTTCAACAGCCTGAAAGCTGCTTGAGTCCAGATATGCACCTAAAATTGTATGTCAATTTTTTTATTTTAAAAAAAGCCCTCATGATGGGCAGCTAACACACCTTTCGTTTGTGAAATACATTTTCTCAAATGTCAATGAAAGAAAATTGAGCAACCGCTGGAACTGAGAAGGAAAGAAACACTGTACTGTATTTTTTGCTCTGTAGTTTTAGAGGAGAACAAGAAAAAAAATATTCTCTCCCTCTCTGCGCAGTGCCTCTCCAGCAAAGCGGGAGGAGAAATGGAAGGGGCTCTGTTTCTCCTCCCGCTTCGCTGAAGGGGCACTGCACAGCTTTCCCTCTGTGCGCAGTGCCTCTCCAGTGAAGCAAAGTCAGAACAGCAAGAAGGATCGCTGTGCACCGATCCCACTTGCTCTCCTGGCTTCAGTGATAGCTGCGCAGCCTGCATTCGCCCCATAAGACACACACACATTTCCCCTTACTTTTTAGGAGGGGAAAAATGCGTCTTATAGAGTGAAAAATACGGTATATATTTCTAGAAAAGTACGCCTATACGTGTATAAAACCCAAACCACTTACATTAGCAACCTAGATTAATGATTTTAAAATTATTACTTACTTTTTATCTTGCAGCCTATATATATATATCACAAATTCTTTAAAGTATCTCCCTACTCCCCAAAACTATATTTCAACTTGAAGCCTCTGAAAGGAGGCAGCTGGGGGCAGGCCAGAGTTGGAGCTCCTATATTTAGAAATATAGAAATGAAAACTTTGATATTCCAAGCTGAAGGCAACTTTCATTTTCAGGTCTTTTTGCCATTGAAAACTGAACCTCTCTGAATACAGACATCTCTGTCGCCCTAATTACAAAAGAAGAATGAATGGAAGCACCCAATTTTACACTGTACAAAGAGCTGGTCAACGTACACAAGAGCTACAAGACTGCAATGTTTTTTCCTGTATATACAGAGAATGGTTGAAAGCATTCTGTCTCCTTTCTTTAGAAAGGTTCTGTGAGCTGGAAAGTCACCAGAGATGGGACAAATCTGACAATTTCATATGCTCTCATTTTTCCATTTAGGTCTCCCCATTTCTGCAACATTTTGCTTTTTTAAAAAACAAAAACAGAAAACCAGCTTAGAATTTCAATGCTAATTCTCCTAAGAAACACATTTTTTTGTAGGCTGTTTCAACCAATATACATATTTCTGGAACATCTCCTCATTCTAGGGTTGCCATATGTCTGGAATTTCCCAACATAGCTGGGACTTAGCCCTCGTAAATAGTAAATCTGGACGTATGGCAACCCATGTCGGAAGTGTCGATTTTGGCGAATTTCCTTAAAAATAGCTCAAAACATATTTTTTTTTGAGATTTTGCAAAACAATCTCAACAACTTTGGCCAACAAGAAGAAAGAAAGAAAGAAAGAAAGAAAGAAAGAAAGAAAGAAAGAAGCTCAACAACTTTTGTGTCTGGATTTTCACTCTTTGAAATATGGCAACCTACCTTATGCAATACATTTCTGTATGTTATTTACACTAATATAATGCATTTTTATTCAACAGTTACCATATTTCAGAAAGTGGGCCGAGGTGGCTGAGCTTTTCTTTTTTGTCAACAACAAAAATGAACTTTTGAGCTATTTTTAATGGTCTTGCACACATTGTTTGGAAAACTGCACCACACATTTCGCAGGAGTGTGACTTTCAAAGGGGGGCTGAAATGTACCCAAAGATGAGACCAAATTCACTTTAGAGGCAAGGACATTCTCTCATGCCCCCTGCCACCCATGGACTTCCAGCAGGGTTTCTCAATCCACAGGATGGTCTATGTGTGAGAAAGCACTCCTTCAGATATTTGGGGCTCAAGTCATTTAGGGCTTAGTATATCAATGTTCATAACTTGCACTGGACTTGGAAACACATAGCCAACCATTTACCAGGTGCAAGAGGAGCTGCGCCAGTTGATTTCTCAGTAAAAGGTAAAGTAAAAAGATAAAGGACCCCTGGATGGTTAAGTCCAGTCAAAGGCAACTATGGGGTTGTGGCACTCATCTCACTTTTCAGGCTGAGGGAGCTGACGTCTTTCTGGGTCATGTGGCCAGCATGACTAAACCGCTTCTGGAGCAACGGAACACCGTGATGAAACCAGAGCGCACAGAAACGCTGTTGACCTTCCCACCACAGCGGTGCTTATTTATCTACTTGCACTGGTGTGCTTTCGAACTGCTAGGTTGGCAGGAGCTGGGACAGAGCAACAGGAGCTCACCCTGTTGTGGGGATTTGAACCACTGACCTTCCGATCAGCAAGCCCATGAGGCTCAGTGGTTTAGACCACAGCACCACCCTTGTCCCCTGTACTCTGCATGCGTCAGGAATGTAGGAGGTTTTGTGATGCGGGATGTGGGACTTTTGCACCATTCCAACAATAGGGGACAGGAATAAAATATAAGATGGGAGATGGACAAGTGGATGGGTGGTCTTGCAGCAGCATTTCAGAAGAGATGCAACTCAAAGGTCCTACTGATCTTTGTTTCTTTGTTTCAGAAGGTTGATCTCTTTTGGCTTACCATAGACCAGGGGTGAAGAACCCGTGGCCCTACTCATGTTGTTTGACTACAGCTCTCAATATCCCTGACCACTAGCCATGCTGAGCAGAGCAGATAGGAATTGAAGTCCAATGTCTTCTAGAGGGCAATAGAAAGAAAAAAGTCCAGCTTTCCCTGTGAAAATTTGTAACCACCTCACTTTAGTTCCTCTCAAGGTAGGAAACAAATGTAACAACAGCCACCAGCTGTATTGTACAGTGGTACCTCTGGTTACGAACTTAATTCATTCCGGAGGTCCGTTCTTGACCTGAAACCATTCTTAATCTGAGGTACCACTTTAGCTAATGGGGCCTCCTGCTGCTGCTATGCCGTCACAGCGCGATTTCTGTTCTCATCCTGGGGCAAAGTTCTTAACCCGAGGTACTATTTCTGGGTTAGCTGAGTCTGTAACCCAAAGTGTTTGTAACCTGAGGTGTTTGTAACCTGAGGTACCACTGTCCTAGCCACAGGCCAAACCATTAAAAACAAAATCAAAATACTGTGTCCTCTTCTGGCATGATCAGTGTTCCTCTTTGAACACTTGTATGTCTTGCATGTTTTACAGCTTTTAATTATCCTTTTAAAAACTGCCCTTGAGAATGGATCACATGATGTGAAGCCAATTGAAGATTTAACAGAGGCAGTGGAATACCTTTCTTTTTTTTAAGAGTGGGTGAGCAGCAGCGGCAATCCATAACAAAGACACATTATACAGTAGTTTTCTATAAATGCTTCTGAGGGCTATAAAGGTAAAGGTAAAGGGACCCCTGACCATTGGGTCCAGTCGTGGCTGACTCTACAGTTCCGGTGCTCATCTCGCTTTATTGTCCGAGGGAGCCGGCCTACAGCTTCCGGGTCATGTGGCCAGCATGACTAAGCCGCTTCTGGCGAACCAGAGCAGCGCATGGAAACGCTGTTTACCTTCCAGCCAGAGCGGTACCTATTTATCTACTTGCACTTTGACGTGCTTTTGAACTGCTAGGTTGGCAGGAGCAGGGACCGAGCAACGGGAGCTCACCCCGTTGCAGGGATTTGAACCGCCGACCTTCTGATCAGCAAGTCCTAGGCTCTGTGGTTTAACCCACAGCGCCACGCGCATCTCCGAGGGCTATAGTTGCATTGATATTTTGCCTTGTTGACCAAGATGCATTTTAACCATTGCAAACAGGAGAACCATGGGTCCTCCAAATGTTGTTGGACTCCAAACTCCCCCCAGTCCCAGCCAGAATAGACAATGACCAGGCATGATGGAGTTTTAGTCCAACTAAATCAACAGGACTACAGGCTCCCCACCCCTGGTATAATGATAATATGGTTGTATATTTCATTCTCCATACTTTGGGCCTCTCTCTTTTTTCAGATCCTCAATAATTAGTCAAAAGAAATTGATAGTTTATGTCTTCTGGTTTATACAAAACATTACCTCCCCACAATGCTAGTATCTTTAGGAGGATCATTATCTTCCTATATACATAAAAATGTAAGGCTGTCATCATGCTGCAGTTTGCATACCCGCCAACAGGTGGCAGTACCAACTCCAGCATGATGGCATGAGCTGTTTAATAGAGGAGGGGAGGTGTTTTCACAGAGTGGGTTTGGTCAACTGCTTTGTGAAGCTGCAGTGTGGTTTAACAGAGGTGGGGGGCACTTTACAGAGTGGCTTGGCTGAGTGAGAAGGTGTGGCTTATGTATGAACATAGGAAAAGTCCTGCTGAATCAGGTCAGTAGCTCATCTAGTCCAGTTTCCTGTACGCAAAGTGGCCAACCACATGCCAACAATTACATTTGGTAGAGAAAGATCCCTGTTACTTTTTTTTTAAAAAAACTGTAGTATTTATGCTGCTACCCTCAATCTCTGCCCCACCACCCAACCTAAATTTAAAATTAATGTTTACCATGATTATACATCTCTAGTGAAAATCTCAAACGGAGTTGTTTTGTTAAGATCAACAATACTGTCAACATGATTGCTTTAGATTCTGTTTAGAATATCTTCCTTTATAAATGGTGATAAGCTTACAATGTTATTTTGACTATTTCTTTGTTTACATTGTTCTGTATGTTTTGTGTGGCTATTCAGGAGATTACTTTTTGCATGTGTAAGTTGGACAGTGCTTATAATATAGTATAACGTACAATGTATAATGTAGTAATTATTGGGTTTTGTATTCCGTGCCAGGAGCAGAGAAGATAATGATTTCCTAAAAGTTGCTGGTTTCTTACTGAAGTTTGGAAAAAAGAGTGGCAGTGTTTTAAATAATCCATCCTCCAAATCACCCTCTCTTATCTGAAGTGACAAAATTTGGAATAGAGGGGAAGGAAAACCTTTTCATAACCTATGCCAATATTCTTGGGACTGTGAGATTGTCGATGCCACTTCTTCTATAAAGAAAATTCAAAATGCCCAGGATTAAATGGAAGGAAAACAAGTTTTTTTTTTTTAAAAAAATGCTCAGAAGCCAAACGGAAGATGTTGATGTTGTTGTTGTTTAGTCGTTTAGTCGTGTCCGACTCTTCGTGACCCCATGGACCAGAGCACGGCAGGCACTTCTGTCTTCCACTGCCTCCCGCAGTTTGGTCAAACTCATGCTGGTAGCTTCGAGAACACTGTCCAAGCATCTCGTCCTCTGTCGTCCCCTTCTCCTTGTGCCCTCCATCCTTCCCAACATCAGGGTCTTTTCCAGGGAGTCTTCTCTTCTCATGAGGTGGCCAAAGTATTGGAGCCTCAGCTTCAGGATCTGTCCTTCCAGGAAGCACTCAGGGCTGATTTCCTTAAGAATGGGCAGGTTTGATCTTCTTGCAGTCCATGGGACTCTCAAGAGTCTCCTCCAGCACCATAATTCAAAAGCATCCATTCTTCGGCGATCAGCCTTCTTTATGGTCCAGCTCTCACTTCCATACATCACTACTGGGAAAACCATAGCTTTTACTATACGGACCTTTGTTGGCAAGGTGATGTCTCTGCTTTTTAAGATGCTGTCTAGGTTTGCCATTGCTTTTCTCCCAAGAAGCAGGCGTCTTTTAATTTCGTGGCTGCTGTCACCATCTGCAGTGATCATGGAGCCCAAGAAAGTAAAATCTCTCACTGCCTCCATTTCTTCCCCTTCTATTTGCCAGGAGGTGATGGGACCAGTGGCCATGATCTTCGTTTTTTTGATGTTGAGCTTCAGACCATATTTTGCGCTCTCCTCTTTCATCCTCAATAAAAGGTTCTTTAATTCCTCCTCACTTTCTGCTATCAAGGTTGTGTCATCTGCATATCTCAGGTTGTTGATATTAAACGGAAGATAAAACAAGCCACAACAGACTCTATCAGAGAAGCCCATGCATGCATGTCTCGAGCTGCAAGGGACTTTCAACATTGCAGTACATTACTCTGTGCTGTTACTGATAAAGCAGCACAGATCTAGAACTCAGGTATTTTGAGTTTGCCTCATCAAATGCAGTGACTGTGATTGCCTGCTTAGATGTTTGCAGCCAGAGAACCGGGCCGGCTGTTTCAGTGTGGAAAATTCAGCCTTGCTACCACCATCAACAGCTTCTTGGCCTTTATTATCCTCTCAGGGCTGCCACTTCATCACGCTGCAGTGATTTCTGCCTGCCGTGCAGCTGATTCGAGGCACAGAGCCCTCCTCTATCCACAATCTTTACCTAGAACTGCATTTGCCAGCAGACACTATTGCCCTTATTGCTAGGCATTGCATCCCTGCCCCACAACACCCATCTCTGGAAAACAGCTTCATAGTCATGCACAGAATGGTGAGAGAAACTACACAGCAGCTTCACAGTGCATAATGTTAGCAGAACGCGCTAGGAAGAGATAAAGCTCTAGGTAGCAGCACCATCTTTGAGCAGCAGAAATGTGTGCAGCTACTGTTCTGTCGCAATGTCATGTTTTAGCTGCTTAACTGCATTCTGCCCTACCAGACTCAATGGGCAGCAGCCGGCACTGTCCACGGGTATGTAAACAAAACAGCAAACAAATATATAATAAATAAAATAATGCTTGCAAAGAACCCTTTAATCGGACAAGAGCAGAATGAAAGAAATATTCTGCGTCTTACTTATCAGGCATTCATAGCAGCACTGCCAGACGATGGCAAAGTAGAGGGGGTAAATAACTATTTGTGGAAGTGAAGAATCAAGGAAGTCAAAGGACGTCAGCTTCTTGCAGTGCCTCCTATTGAGAATAAATTAAACGAAACAGCTGATATTCTGTTGCATGACCAAGGTCATTCCAATCACGGAGATGAAGGAAAGGAAATCTTATTAAATGGTGCTGTGAAAAACCACAACAAACTGAAATACTCAGGAACCAACTCCCTCAGCCCCTAGTCAAAATGCAACAAAGTCAATCAGTTAAATATTTCAACCTAATAACACGGGTTTCCCCTAAGCAACTCCATATACAGACTTGGCTTGTTTTTCCTGATTCTTGTTTAATCCATTCTCATCATAGCTAGATAGAGGCACATTCCTATTTTTTAATGAAATTGTAAGTGAAATACCCCTGGGAGGGGGTGTTTTTGATGTACAACACACATAGCTTTAAATCTCAGATAAATGTAAAGAGAGAGAGAGAGAGATTAAAAGTCATGAGGGATTTCCCCCCTTTCTCTCTCTCTCTCTCTTTTTATCTAGTCAGAAATATATTTTCCCATTATGTAATGCTGTCAGGAATTGATAACGCTTGTCATAACAGGTCTACATTCTAATTCAGTGCACCGCTATCTTTTGGAAATGCGCTGCCACTGATTATGGAACAGTCCATTGGCACCTATTATATTTAGAGGAAGGGTTATTTATGACATTTCCACCCTTCATTTTCCTCCAAGGAGCTTAGGCTGGTGCTTTCTCCTCACAACCACCTTGCAAAGTAGTTTATTCTGAGATGGAGGGACTTCTAGAAAATCAATGACAGAGACGGTGATTTGGTGGCATTCAGATCTGGAAACACAACCTGGGATGTAGGAACGTCTTCTTTCTTCTTCTTTCTTTCTTCTTTGGCGATCACTCCTAGCCGAGTAAGATGGTCTTCCATGAACATGGTCTTAAACAGTGAGTCCACAAGTGACTGTGGAGGCCGATTCTGGATCTACACATCCTTCGACAGTGGGGACATAGGTTTCCAGGTGGGAGTTGATTATGATGAGAGTTTGCCAAACGTGGCTCCCACACCTTCCTCTTAGCATGTTTCTCCCTTTCGTCCTGAGTTCGAGCATCTTCAAAGCCCATGACACCTTTGGTAAAGGCTGTTCTCCAGTTGGAGCACTCGCAGGCTGGTCAGTGTTTCCCAGTTGTTGGTGCTTACACTACTAAAAATTTTTTTGCCTTGAGAGAGTCTTTAAACCTCTTTTGTTGACCACTGGCATTACGCTTTCCAGTTTTAAGTACAGAATATAGTAGTTGCTTTGGAAGACGATAATCAGGCATCCGCACAACATGACCAATCCAACAGTTGATGTTGAAGAATCATTGCTTCAACACTGGTGATCTTTGCTTCTTCCAGTACACTGCCATTAGTTCGCCTGTCTTCCCAAGTGATGTGTAAAATTTTTTGGAGACACCGTTGATGGAATCTTTCGAGGAGTTGGAAATGGTGTTTATAAATGGTCCATGTTTCACAAGCATACAGTAAGGTTGGTAGTACAATAGCGTTGTAAACAAGCATTTTGGTTTTGCTGCCGTAGCGCAGAGGTGATCACACTAGCTTAGGGTTACCAGACGTCCCCGGGGACAGTCCCTGGATTTGCAAATCTGTCCCCGGAATGTCCCCAGATTTGCAAATCTGTCCCCGGGAAACGTGGCAGCGGCAGCCTCAGCAGCCCACCATTTCCCCTCACCGGAAGTCCCCATATGTTGTGTCTTGTGCACAACACATCATATGGGGACTTCTGGCGAGGAAAAATGGTGGGTGCCATGGCAGCGAGCAGCTCCTGAAAGCAGCCAGAGCCAACTGTGCTACCAGGCTGGCTCTGCGCTGCTGCCACTGCCAAGGGGGGACCAGGGATGTCCGATGGTACAGATCTCCTGTCCCCTTCCCCCTTTGTTTTGACTGATGGGGGGGGGCTCAGGAGTTGCGGGTGGCTGACCATTGCCTAGTTTTTTTTAAAAAACTCTGCACATTTATGTTTCACAGGGTGCATAAAAAGGGCTTTGCACCTTTATACAATATGCATGTGTGCTTGGGCCCAGGGTCTTTTGCCTCACCATCCCCACTACTGACTCCCTGTTGCTGCTCAGCTTAAAAAAAAAAAAAAAGTGTCCCCAGATTCATTGAAAAAAATATGGTAACCATACACTAGCTCCAACTATTGCCCAGTTCAAATCCAGAAGTATGACACAAGCTAGCTCCATCCCCTGCATCACCATCTGTGTTAGCCCCGCCATGAGTTGGAGGGTGACTGTTTGAAGAAGGGAGCTGCCAGTATGAACTGCATGTTGTTGAACTTTGAGTAATCAGTGTTCTAAATCACCTGAGTAGCCTTCCTGTGCATTATCATCATTTATTAAATTTGTATACTGCTGTATACCCACAGGTCTAAGGGCAGGTCACAACATAAAATCATGTTATATAAAACACAAAATCCATAATAAAAACAAAGACAAGAACAACCAAATAACTGCCCTCCTCCCCAAAACATTTTAAAAGAACATTGGATATCAATTTGCCAAAGGCCTGGTTAAAGAGGAATATTTCTGCCTGGTGTCTAAAGGTGTATAGTCATACCTCAGGTTGCGAACGTGATCTGTGTGGGAGGCATGTTCGCAACCCACAGCGTTCACAGCCTGAAGTGCTGCGTCTGCGCACGTGTGTGACGCAATTCGGCTTTTCTGCGCATGGGCGTGACATCATTTTGCACTTTTGCGCACGCGTGAGCGCCGAAACCCGCAAGTAACCTGTTCTGGTACTTCTGGGTTCGGCGCGCTCCGCAACCCAAAAATGCGCAACCTGCAGCGTTTGTAACCTGAGGTGTTGTTGTTGTTGTTTAGTCATTTAGTCGTGTCCGACTCAGGAGTGCCTGGTGTGCTCTGGTCCATGGGGTCACAAAGAGTCGGACACGACTAAATGACTAAACAACAACAACAATACCTCAGGTTACAAACGCTGCAGGCAGTCTTCCACTGCCTCCCACAGTTTGGTCAAACTCATGCTGGTAGCTTCAAGAACACTGTCCAAACATCTCGTCCTCTGTCGTCCCCTTCTCCTTGTGCCCTCCATCTTTCCCAGCATCAGGGTCTCTTCAGGGAGTCTTCTCTTCTCATGAGGTGGCCAAAGTATTGGAGTCTCAGCTTCAGGATCTGTCCTTCCAGTGAGCACTCAGGGCTGATTTCCTTAAGAATGGATAGGTTTGATCTTCTTGCAGTCCATGGGACTCTCAAGAGTCTCCTCCAGCACCATAATTCAAAAGCATCAATTCTTCGGCGATCAGCCTTCTTGATGGTCCAGCTCTCACTTCCATACATCACTACTGGGAAAACCATAGCTTTAACTTGGTTAAAGCTGTAACTTATAGGTTTAACTTGGTTAAAATTATACAGTCATACCCGTATGACTGTATAATTAAGATGCCAGTTGAACCTCCTTGGGGAGAGCATTCCACAAATGGGGAGCCACTGGAGAAAAGGCCCATTCTCATGCTGACACTCTCCGGACCTCTCATGGAGGAGGTAAAGTAAAGGTAAAGGAAACCTGGGCAGTTATGTCCAGTCAAATTCGACTATGGGGTGTGGCGCTCATCTCCGCTTTCAGGCTGAGGGAGCCAGTGTTTGTCCACAGACAGTTTCTCCGGGTCATGTGGGCAGCATGACTAAACTGCTTCTGGTGCAACGGGACACTGTGATGAGTGCCAGAGCACATGGAAACGCTGTTTAACTTCCTCCCGCAGTGGTACCTATTTAGCTACTCGCGCTGGTGTGCTTTTGAACTGCTACGTTGGCAGGAGCTGGGACAAAGCAACAAGAGCTCACCCATCACATGGATTGGAACTGCTGACCTTATGATTGGCAGGCCCAACAGGTATGTGGTTTAGAACACAGCGCCAATCTCCACCCATGGAGGAGGCACATAAAGAAGGGCCTCAGAAGATGAATGAATGAATGAATGAATTTTATTATTTCGGTCACAGACCAGTTCCAGCCCACATACAATATCAAGGAAATCATAAAATATGATAGGGATACATTTGAATTTGCAATTAGGTATAACAGGGACGCAGGTGGTGCTGTGGGTTAAACCACAGAGCCTAGGACTTGCCGATCAGAAGGTCGGCAGTTCGAATCCCTGCTACGGGGTGAGCTCCTGTTACTCGGTCCCTGCTCCTGCCAACCTAGCAGTTCAAAAGCACCTCAAAGTGCAAGTAGATAAATAGGAACCGCTCCAGTTGGAAGGTAAATGGCGTTTCCATGCGCTGCTCTGGTTCGCCAGAAGCGGCTTAGTCATGCTGGCCACATGACCCGGAAGCTGTACGTCGGCTCCCTCAGCCAATAAAGCGAGATGAGCGCCGCAACCCCAGAGTCGGTCACGACTGGACCTAATGGTCAGGGGTCCCTTTACCTTTACCTTATAACAGGGGCAATACAAATATAAGAACAGTTAAAAAATATATACATTAAAACTTAGTCACTAACATATAACCTAAAATTATCATTTAAGGTCTTAATCATTATGATAGCACAGCTTGTTCCCTACGTTTTATGGCAATCGCACAGGGTCCGGGTATTTTCATATGGAAAGAGGCAGTCCATGAGCTATTGTGGACCTGAGCTGTTTAAGGTACCTTGCTCCAGACCCACCAATTTACAGAGGGCAACAGACACAAGTGGCAGAGGATGGAATTGGCATGTGTTCTATTTCTGGATTTGAATTGGGAGATAGTTGCCTGGAGATTTTAGCCTGTTTTTCCACATCCAAGCCCTTGCCACGACTCCTTGCTGGAAAAATTATGGAACTGAATGTGAGAAATCCATTTGCACCTAACTGGGATATTTCCCCCCTTTTGTATTATTTCTGTTTGCCTATAGCCACCCTAAAACACAGGAGGTTAAAAGAAAAAAAAGCAGCAGGGGAAACAAAGTAAACATCATAAAACCCTATGAGATTACATGGCATGTGCAGGAAGTGAAAGTCACACACACAGTGAGGATGGTACCTTGTTTAAGCTCATTTATCTTATTGAGCATGGCAGAGACATGGATTCTGAGCATGCGTGGAAGGACTAACAGGAGGGATTAGCAAGCATTAAAAAGCTTCTAATTTGCTTTGGAGCAGGGATTTCTGCATTTTGAATATGCAGAAACAAACATAAATGATGCATGATGTATTTATGAACTGGGGCATAAATGTGCAGCACCGGTTCGTGGCAGCTCAGGATTCCCCTGTGCAATTCCTTCAGCAGCACTGCAAATACAATTTCTGAGTTTATCCGTAGCCGTTGCTAACATAACATAATGTTGCAGATGAGTGGCTACATGATATTATGAGGAAACAAGCAAAGCACAGCAGCCTAAGGGGAATGGATACATTATAGTGTGTAGAGAGTGAGACTTAAGCTGAGGGCCGTGGGTTCGAACCCCATGTTGGGCAAAAGATTTCTGCACTGCAGAGGGTTGGACTAGATGACCCTTGTGGTCCCTTCCAACTCTACAATTCTATACGTACATATGGGTTTATCTATATGAAAGCCTCTGCACCGAAGTTGGTCCCAAGTTCTTTCAATGAATCTTGTCAGTGCAAATACTAAAACAGGACATCCATTCATTGCAAAAAATTTAAAAAATAAATAACTGTTATTTGGTTTTACAAATGTAGAATTATAACAGTACAATACAAAATACATATCCATATTTAGAGATTTCTTCTAATCTCTGAACTTCCCACCTTCCCCTCCATGAGTCCTATTGTCATCCTTTTCAACTGCATATTATTTCATAATCCGTGTTTTATGTTCTCCATTTGTCCATAATATTTGCTACATTACAAGTGTTATTGCAATCCTGCTAGTGTTTTCATCTGCTTACAGCGGTCGCTTAGATAAATTATAATTTCCGCCTCCGTTCTTTGTTGAAGTTTTGGTCTCCTTGGTTCCTGAGCTTTTTGGTCAGTCTTGCCATTTCAAAATGGCATTCATTGCAAAAATCATCCCCCACTTCCTGAAACCCTAAGAGGCAGGGGCACCATCTGGGGGGGCTGCTGAGGGGCCAGAGCCCCCCAATATTTTGCAAGAAGGGAGCTCACTCCCCCCCCCAAATTATGTGGTGATCCTCAAAAGGTTGTTCCAAGACAAAGATGCTTAGCCCTGCCGTGTCCTTTGGAGGACCGCCAGGGAGGCAGCATGGCGAAGCATCTTGACCAGGGGTCAGCAACCTTTTTCAGCCATGAGCCAGTCCACTGTTCCTCAGACCATGTGGTGGGCCGGACTATATTTTGGGAAAAAAAATGAATGAATTCCTATGCCCCACAAATAACCCAGAGATGCATTTTAAATAAAAGTACACATTCTACTCATGTAAAAACACGCTGATTCCCGGACCGTCCGCGGGCTGGATTGAGAAGGCTGTTGGATCGCATCTGGCCCCCGGGCCTTAGGTTGCCTACCCCTGATATTGACCCTGGCGTGTCCCTTTGAGGATCACCAGAGCAGCTCCCCAGAAAGCACGATGGCGATCTCTTCCTGGGATGCACAGGGCAAAATGTCTTTGTTCCAAGTATGCCTTTCATAAGCTAAGGCAGCTGGCAGTGGGTGGGTGGGTGATGGACTGGGGGGGGGGGTAGCCTGCCTCGACTGGGGATGTGTGTCACACGTGTGACATCATGCATGTGCTACAGCCCCCCCCAATGTTGGGTACAACTTGGTGCGCCTGCTAAGAGGTTTCACACCTTCCTTCCTTTCTGAAACATTTCTTCTTTTTCTTCCAGAAAGCTGGGAACTCTCTAATAGCTCACTCCAGCCTTTTATTTATTAAGCTGCTCATGCCAATAATAGTACTACAAGCTGGAGCTTGCGCTGCTCCTGCTGTTTATTTATTTCCTTCAGAGCAAATTATAAGACATAGTGCATTTTCAAGCTATGCGCTTGTGGACAAACCAAACAGCTTTCATGTCAATGTTCATTCACCATATAGTTGAGATCTTTCATTAGTGAAAATGAGGCATAAGACAACTCATGTAAAACATGGCCTCAATTCATTAAAAAGGAAATTAAAACATGGGGCTGGACAGGAACCGTCTCAGATGTCGGCAAAATGTAAGCTGTTCCTTTGGAGCAGGTTGATCAGCCAAATAACACTGTGGTCATTTGATGATCTAAAGAGCTACCTAAGAAGAAGAGCCCTGCTGGATCAAGATCTGAGCACAACAGCCTTCTCCCAGCTGGTGATTCCCAGAAACTGGTCTTCTGTCTCCGACAGTGGAGGTACAACATACCTTAGCTCTACAAATCTCTCTAATTCTCCTTTAAGACCACCCAAGTTGCGGGACATCACTCCATCTTGCTGGAAGTGAACTCTGCAAGTACTATCTTTTGCCTGTCCTTAATCTTCCAAAACTCAGCTTAATTGGGTGGCCAAAGTTTTGTAGTATTCTACTCTAGGTACTTCCTAAGACTTCAGAATACCAAGTGAGTTAAAAAAAAGCAACCACTTCACCCCTTTGAAGGACAGATTCAATATCATAAGCTGTCCTTGGAAGTCTTATTAGTTCCCAATGTGGTTTTCTATGTGGCAAAACTGTAGTTCAAGAAATAAAAGGCCAAAACCACCTTGGGTACGCAGAGTCAATGGATTGTCAGGCTTTGAGGGATCGGGTCCCTCCCTGGGTGGCAGTATATAAGCAGATCAAACGAAAGGAGTGTTCTTACCAGTTAGTTTCTTTAATAACCACAGCGAGAGACAAAGGAATACATATCTCTCTAGAAATGGTGGTTGCTCCCACTAAAGGTTCACCCCCTCCGTCCCCATTAACCTACGCCACTTCTACGCTGGGTAATCTGAGCTTGTTGCCACTGTGCTCTCTGCTCTATCACTCTCAAAGCCCATCTAGTCTTAGGCGAAGGGTGTGTGTGTGTCAGGAATGCTGTCCAAGGACACTGAATCGGCCAGCTGTCTCTCTTGGCATTTCCTCTTCTAGCTGTTCCTCACACAGTATTTCCCAGCTTTCCCCCTCTGGACTATGCCCCTCTGCAAACCACTGTTCTAAATCAATACTGTCCTCCTGTCCTTGGAAAGGTACAGGACAAGAGGATGGTGGTTCTCACAATTCCTCCTCTGCCTATCCCCTGACATGGATACTGGCTAAAAATAAGAAAGTGGTGTTACAAAACGCCTCTCAATATCAGCCTGGATACTTAATTAAAAGGAATATTCTCTATGGTTCCCACAGTCCCCTGTGCAATGAGGCACAGCAATGAGTCTTGAGCACTATGCACAATAGCATTGTATAAAATTATCACGAATGTATGGGAAGTACACACATAGTGATCTATGTGCCTCTCAGAGGCATACCTAGGCTCCGTTGCGCCCTTGGCAAGGAGTTCTATCACTGCCCCGACCGTTCCTTGTACCCTTGGCAAGGAGATGTGCCTGGCCATCCACAGCAGCTGAGGAATGGTCTGGGGCTACTTTGACCCAAAGTGGAAAGCCATAATTTTTGCACCTGCGTGGACCTGTGCCTTTTTTTGGTGGTGGTGGGGAAACCTGTCCAACCCCTAGGTATGCACAACACATTTTGTCAGGACAAATCTCAGAACAGTGACCACATGGCGACTTGTATAGACTCTGCACACTAGGACAATTTTCTGAAGTGGGCAATGATGTTCATGATTCCTTTTCAGCAGAGGCGCCAACTACAGGGGGCAGAAGGGGCTTCATCCCCCTCAATATTTGTGGGCAGGGGACTGAGCCCACCAATACTGAGGGGGCTGCCATCCCCCACCACTGCCAGGCGAGCACTTGTGCACTGGGTGGGGGCAGGAAGCATGGAAGGTGAAGATCACCCTCTGTGCCCCCATCTCCCACTGCTGATGGGAGAGTGTTGGCACCCTGGGTGGGAGTGGGACACATCACATGACACCAGGTCCCCTCAGTGTGTGGGGGACGTTGGTGCCCCTGCTTTTTAGATTCCTGAATGAGCTGCATCTCAGTGTCTTCTCTTGTGCTTTGGAATATATATGTCTTGGATATGTTATATGAAATTCCCCAACCACTAATATCATAAAGAAGATAGAGTGTGCCGGATTTACCTTTTATCCTAAAGCAAAGTTACAGGCTGTTATCATTTTTCAATATCTTAGCAAAAAGGTTTGACACATAGTAATTTTTAGTTTTTTTAAAAAACCTCCTTAATTTGAAGGGACACTGCCAGGTAGTTTAAGCTCAGAATGTGACCTACTTTTAAATGTTACAAATTACAATCTAGGACAGGCTCCTTTTCAGAGTTTTGTTGTTTATTACTAAACATGACAAAGGAACACCGCTGACAGCAAGAAGGCTTTGGATCAAGATTTTCATACATTTGTTCAATTGGGGAGGAATTTCCCACCCAGATGAGGTAACCTAGGATACCTCTGCGAGCTAGAAAAGTGCAAAGCCTTCATTTCCAACAAGTATTCAAATGGGACTCCTCTACCCTCAAGACTTTCTAAATCATGGATGGGGAACCTGAAGTGTACCTGAAGGAGTGTCTCCACCCCCATCGTTCACCTCAGACACTGAGGTCCAGCGCTGAGAGTCTTCTGGCGGTTCCCTCACTGTGAGAAGTGAATCTACAGGGAACCAGGCAGAGGGTCTTCTTTGTAGTGGCTCCCACCCTGTGGAACACCCTTCCATCAGATGTCAAGGAAATAAACAACCATCTGACTTTTAGAAGACATCTGAAGGCAGCCCTGTTTAGGGAAGTTTTTAATGTTTGGTGTTTTATTGTATTTTTAATATTTTGTTGGAAGCCACCCAGAGTGGCTGGGGAAACCCAGCCAGATGGATGGGGTATAAATAATAAATTCTTATTCTTATTCTTATTCTTATTCTTATTCTTATTCTTATTCTTACCCGTGGTGCTGTCAGGCTTCAAGGGATCGCTCCCCCCCAGCAGTAGATAAGCAGAACAAAGGAAAAGGAGTCTTCTTACCAGTTAGAAACTTTAAAGATCACTTTGAGAGAACAAAGAACCTATCTCCTAGAAATGGCGGTGCTCCCAATTAAGGCTCACACCCCCTTCCGTCCCTATTAATCTACAACACTCAACACATTGTAATCTGAGTTTGTACCCTCTGTGCTTTCTGTTCTGCCACTTTCTCAGCTCTTCTTGACCTTGGACTGAGAGGAGGAATGCTGTCCAAAGACAGGGAATCTGTTAACTCTCTCTCTCCCAGTGCTTCTTCTTCTAGCTGTTCCCCATCCAGTACTTCCCAGCTTCTGCCTTCTGAACTACGTCCCTCTGCAAACCACTGTTCCAAATCTTTATTGTCCTCCTGCTCCTGGGAAGATTCAGGATCAGGATCAGGGGTTGGCTCCCACCATTCTTCCTCAGTGCAGCCCTCCTCAGCACGGTCCCTGACAGGTGCTTTTGATACTGTCAGACTACAACTCCCATCATTCCTGGCCATTGGGGATGCTGCCTGGATCTGATGGGCCCCAGATTCCCCATTCCAGATCTAGAGGGAGATAACCTCCCTTTTCCTGAATGGTCGATCCTGTCAGCACAGGTTCCTCCCCATGCCTCAGTGAGCAACTAGGGGAGCAGGTGGTATCTCCAAGGCCAGGTATGGACCAGGGATGTGCATTTGCTGATCTGCAGTGGAAAGAGTTCGGTCCACAGTAACAAAACACCTTTATTTCCTTGGGAGCTTGCCTAATTTCTGACTATGGGGGTTACCCCTTTGGGACCTGAATCATGGCTGAATGCCCCCCTAAAACACACAAGGAGCTTAATAAGACTGACACAATGTATTTTGAGATCATGCTCTGTCAAAAAAGGATACTGATCAATGACATGGCCTATATTTCTTAAAGCAGAAAGTATTCCTATGTGATTTCCTCCCCTAGTAAATGTAACTCAGAATCTGAAATAAGCTGGACAAATCTCCAAAGTATTCCCAGCAAAACAAACACACCAAGGACCCTCTTTTATAGATCCCGAGCGAGTAATCGGAAGACATCATTTCAGGGATGTTATCAAAGAGAAAATGCTGTTTCCTTCTATAGTAATCAGCAATATGAGAGGCGTTAAAATCCACTGAGCTAAAGTGCAGAGGCAGCATGCATAAAATAATCTCTAAATACAATCAAAGCAGCGGGGCAGATAAGACGAAAGCTACGAACGGTAAGGAGCCCAGGGTTTTGTAAATGGTTCTAAAACCGAGGTGTGAACTTCTCATGAACCTTGGTTTTATTGTTACCTGATTAATAATTTGCAAAGCGTTTGGCTGTTTTTAACATAGAGTCTTTTGACTTAAGTTTCCCAGTGAAGGTTATTCCGTAAAAGCTGTACGGGAAGCTGGAGGCGCCTTTCTGGATTTCAAGATGCAGGTTCAGAAGAACACAATCACCATGGATGAAAAAATGGCACACCATCAGGAGTGAGGTCTTCTGTCTGAGAAGTGGGACTTGCTCCTGAGTGGACATAGTTAGGATTGCAGCCTAAGAGCAGAATCCAATAAGCTCTAAGTATTTGAGAATGCAACGCCTTACGCATGCAATCCTACCCTTCTCCTTAGTATAATCTAAGAAACTGCCAAGAACACATTGGGCGTAAAGGATACAAAGCCCCATGGATCCCCTGAGGGGGTCTGATTCAAGGGGGCAGGGGTGCTAACTTGCATAAAATATAGGTAAGCCCTGCTTGCACCACATGGTCAATCACATGATGCGGTGCACACACACCATTCGAATGGCCATGCCCAACAACTTTGCGGGGGCCCTGGCTCCTCAAATATTTTATGGGGGCAAAGACCCCTTGGCCCTTAGGCGTGGGCTCCTATGAACGGAGGCCAATCTGAGGGTCTCCTAGAGTTGTTTCAGCAAATAATGAGGGGATGGTATTATTCCCTTTTGCTGTGTCCAGCATGAGCTACCAGGTTTTGAAACGCAGCAATGGATTCCTCACTCTGTTCCCCAGTTCCCTGGTGCCCGGGATTTTGATTGCTCTGTAACCATTAGTACTGATATTTCCACTCTTGAGCCCCACTTACTGGATCAGGGCAATTATTTCTGAACTCGGCGTCTTGACAAGCTGAAGCCATAATTATGCTCTTATAAATATCCAGCACAAAGGTCCTTTTGAAACAAGGAGACAGTTTTTTAAAAAAATGTGCGTTGTACATGCACAAACATAACCTATTGTTATTAGCACCGCACATCACAGATAGATGGCGAACACCTTACTGTCTCACGGGGCCAGCAAAATCTTAATAAGTGAACCTCAGAACATGCCAAAAAAATAAGACGCACTTCATCTTTCCATTGTCTGGCATGCCAAAGGCAGAAGCCAAGTGTTTGGCTTCAACATCTCCTCTGAAGCTAACGGGGTCTTGCCTTCACAAAACTCCATTTCCCCAGCACAAAGGAAACCACAAGCGGAAGCAATTATACATCCCTTGCCATGTTTTTAAATGATAACACTCCAAGTATTCCTATTCTCAGCGCTAAAGTCAAGCTGTGACAATTTGCACAAGCACTTAAGACTCCTTGCAAATTAGTCCTTCTGGTACAGCAGATCTGAAATGAAATGAAATGAAGACACAGCTCTCCACCCGAAAAGACAACAGTCGATAAGACCTTAAATAACATTTACATATTATATGTAATATTTCAAAAAATGCTATATTAAACTTGAATTGGGGCTATATTTTTACTGGAGTTTCTAGACAAATTAAAGCCATTTATCATTTTTTAAAAAAACACACCCCACGAACCACACCACAATCTGTTCTAAAATATCTCATTAACTTTGCATCCAAAGGCAAATGTTGTAATGCGTATTTCTGCTCGGTCTGAAGACTCAAACAGCCAGAAAAGAGCTATAAGAAATTATTGGTTTCAACTTCATGACATGCTGGTCTCTCTTTTTCTTTTTTATTGAATGAACTTGAAGCACTGTGGATGCTGCCTTGATTAACACAAATGTATACGAGGCAGGCGGTAAGAAAAATGGCAGCGATGTTTGGGGGAGTTTCCTTGTTAAGATGAAAGGAGGTGTCAGATTTAAAAGCAGCACTGTCAACTGATTAATGATTTTTTAATCTTTGATTATTCTGGCTTTTAACTGATTAATTGTGGCACTTAAATTGCATGGAATTAATTTAAGCTTTGCAAACTCAATAAGTGCATGTATTTTGGGGAACATGACGGAAGGAAACTTTTAACCTGAAACCTAAGATAACTCACACTTCGAATGAACTAAGGCTATTATTCACCGATGGAATATCACATAATTTTTCCAGCATATTTGCGAATGGAGAATACACTCCATCTCAGTGACATATCAGCCATCAGGCATCGCCATCACCAAATAAACAAGTTCAAAGCTGGTCAGTATTGTGTAAGGTCCAGGTTTAAAAGCCACTGAGACATTTCTGAGCTCTCTCAGTGATAGTTACTTGGTCAGGAAGCGCCAGAGGTCTGTGGGCAGCATAAGGACACACAGAGAGAAATATGATTCAGTTTGTATTCATTTGAAGGGAAATCTTCCTAAATTCCACTTTGTGAAACAATATGTGGACTGATAGTTGCACTGCTCTGATTTTTGTAATGAAGTTCTCCAACCGAATAATGTATGCAAAATTGCACATATGAGGAGAAAGTGTGTACAAGTGCATATAATCAGCGACCAATTCCTTAACTGAAGCTTGGAATCCTCCTTAAGATATCCCTTCATAACCAAGAAAATAGATAGAGATAGCGATATAGAGATTTAGATAGTGAACTAAAGATGCAACCACCTATGGTTTCAATTTCACAAATATAGCCAAAGGAAATGTGTCCCTCCACCAAATAAAATAAAATAAACTCTTTCTTCCTAGGGTAGCATAGGGTTAACACTTACCTGCATAATCCGTTCTTGCGTAATGTCCATCTTCTGACTTTGTAGTGGTGGTTGTGTTATCTGAAAGACAAAACATGTGTTCTGTTTTGCTACGTTCTGCTCGGGTATCTCCTGCTCTGGTAAAGTGTTGTCTCGTAGTTTTAAATCACGGCACCGGGTCATACCCAACAAAGTTGGCCTGTTTTCGTAAGGACTTCTGCTTGTGCAACAGAATGCCACCTCCCTCTCTTCCCTGAACCTCCACCCCCCAGAAAAACAATCAGTTGGGGGTTCCCCCCACAAGCCTCTGGAGCAGATTAGGGGGGTATGGGTCGCACACACAAACAGAGAGGAGATGGAGTGGAAGTTCCATGGTGGAAATGGAAGTCCTTGCATGAATTCCTTGGACTTCCTTGGATACAACCCAGAGCTCCCACAAGCCAACTTTACTCTACCAGTGAATGTTAACATTGTTGGCAAGCGACAAAGGAAATGGGGGCAATTGGCAGGCCCCCAGCTGGCTCCAGCCCACTGGCCGGTGTGCCGGGCGAACTCCAGTCCTTGGTGCAGCATGAATCTGCAACCCGAGCTTCAGAAGTTGGGCATGCTACTCAGCAGAGTAAACACTGCGCTAACAGAAGTGGCAGGAGAGGCTGTGTGAACATATTTACAAGCAGTTTATTCAGCGTACATCAGGACAAAGGAAACATGTCTGATCTCATTTGTGTCCAAAGCAAAGCGGCAAAAGCAAAAGCTATACATCCTGTGCTGGAGTGTAAACAGACATGTGACACACAACAATCATGCCTGTTCCTTAAGGTGGAACAGAATATCCCAAAAAATGTAGGAACAGTTCATATGCCCTTCTTGCCTGCTTCCTGTGGGATGTAATCCATTGGTGCAGTCAAATGCAACATTCTGTCAGGGAGAATTTGGAGGAGGAAGTGACATAAGAGGCAGAGCAGGGGCTCGGGGATGCTGTGGAGCCATTCTACCGCCCAGGGACAGAGGAAGCGGAAGAGCGGGCAGAGATTAGCCACGAGGAGGAAGGGCTCAGGGATATTGCAGAGCCCTTCCGCTGCCCAGAGGCCCGGGAAGGGAGCTCAGACTCTGGAAGGGAGGGAGCTTTCAAATCAGCACAGACAAGGAGGGAAATGAAATGTAGGGGTCAAAGATGTCTCATGCAATTTCCCCGCCTCCTTTGTTGGGGGAATCGAAGGAAGCCACTCCCCAAATCTGACTCAATGGGTTCGGACGCATAATCCAGAACTGTAGCTGTTTCTTGTACATGTGTAAGAAAAACTGTAAATATCCAGCCAACTGTGCCGGGGTGTTAATATGAAGGGGAGACACCACCTTTACACATTCCTTGTTTCTCTAGAGTGGGCACAGGTGGGGGGACATTCAGTCAGTGTAACTTCCTGTTCCATTGGTCTGGAGCTTCCTACCCCTGCATGTGACCTGGGAGATGGGTGTGACTGACTTCTTAAAAGAACCGAGTCATGCAGCCATTTTCTCATTCTGTTTTGTCTTTCTATTGTCTTGCTGTTCTCTTGCTGCCATGCTGCTCCCCTGCAGTCATTTTGTTGTTTTAATGTAATTTTGCTATCCGCTGGCTCTCAGCCAGCAGCACACGAGTTCAGTCTCCCTATGAGATGAACTCACTGTTTCTTTGTGTAACTACCAAGTAAAGCCTGCCTTTCAGGGATCGTATCGTGAACTGAAATGTGAGTAAACTTTTTGCTACTTTACTCAGAAAGACTGTCGTGTCTTTATTCTTTTAAGAAGGATCAAAAGGGGACGCCAGGAAATAATCTTAACTAAGAGATTCAAGGGACGTGGGTGGCGCTGTGGGTTAAACCACAGAGCCTAAGACTTGCCAATCAGAAGGTCGTGATTCGAATCCCCGCAACAGAGTGAGCTCCCGTTGCTCGGTCCCTGCTCCTGCCAACCTAGCAGTTCAAAAGCATGTCAAAGTGCAAGTAGATAAATAGGTACTGCTCCGGCAGGAAGGTAAACAGCGTTTCCGTGTGCTGCTCTGGTTCGCCAGAAGCGGCTTAGTCATGCTGGCCACATGACCCGGAAGCTGTACGCCGGCTCCCTCAGCCACTAAGCGAGATGAGCGCCGCAACCCCAGAGTCAGCCATGACTGGACCTAATGGTCAGTGGTCCCTTTACCTTTACCTTAAGAGATTCAAACGAATATGCAAACTAGCTTCCAGTTAAATTGAGGGGAATCTGCTCTGCTGCATCACTTCACTAGCGTGAGTGAAGGAAGGATAATACTTATCCAATATAGCCTTTCCTACTATCCTTACCATTCCCACACTTCCTTGAAAAACCAGTTCAAATGCTTCAACAAAGCTACTGGTATAGTCCTGACAAGAGTGCACCACCTCAGATAAATTAGCTGAAGGGTAAAGGTAAAGGTAAAGGTAAAGGTAAAGGTAAAGGGACCCCTGACCATTAGGTCCAGTTGTGACCGACTCTGGGGTTGCGGCGCTCATCTCGCTTTATTGGCTGAGGGAGCCAGAGTACAGCTTCCGGGTCAATGAGCATCTGTGGTAAAAGTCCCCATATACATGACAGCTTCGCACATTCAGGGCGTGTTTAACCTCTAGCTGAGGTGGCTTGAGGTTAAACACGCCACGAATGTGCGAAGCTGTCATGTACATGGGGATTTTTACCACAGATGCTCATTCAGCGCATAATGCCACAGGCATGAGGTCTGTACCGCATGCCTTGCTGAATGCTTGGGTTGGCTCAAAAACATATGCATTGCTGGTTTCTCAAAGAAAATACTCCTATTCACTGTAAAGGAAAGGGCCTTTCCATTCACTTGAAGAGTAGTCTCCATGGTCACAGATATCTGTCTGATTGTTTAACAAAAGGCAGAATAATGGGTAAAGTCAAATATCTCCTTAATAAATACATACTTTTTCAAAAGCAATACAATGACATAATTGTGAAATTATATATTTTATACTGTTATAGGTCTGGCTTTTTTCCTTTTAAAAAAAGAAGAATCACTGGCATTTTCAACTATCACATCCATTAAAGAAGAATGGATTAAAAGGAGTACATAAAGGGATAACAAAAAAAATTAAGCATTTTAATATGTAGGTGTAGAAGATATGGCAGGGTCTATGTGTCTGTAATGACCTTCAGCTTCAGTGGAGATGTTAAAGGGGGGGGTAGTTTTAGAAAATAGTTAAAAGGCCTGTTTTGTGACTCTTCCTGCTGCCTCTCCTAGTGCCTGCATTCGTTTCTTTTTTCAGAACTGAACATAATTTAACTTTTTAAAAATGGCAGAACAAAATCACCCCAGTGGAAGAAATCACTGGGATAAAAAAAGCACTTAAAAAAAAATTAATAATATCAAAAACTAAGTCCTTGCCCAAACCCCAAGTGGACGTTTTCTTAAATTAAGAGGGCATCTGGCAAGTTGTCACACTTCCAAGAATGGACCATCTGCCTCTGGGATTATGAATGAAACGAAACAGAAACCCAGCGGGCCTGTGGATTCCAGTATAGGCAGCACGTACAGAAGATGACTGCATGCCTAGTAAGGGCCAATGAGTTCAACAGGGCTTTCCCCCAAGTAAACTCAACTGAAACCTGGAACGCCTCAGGTTGAAAAATGAGGGAGCTGCTCTTTTGCTTCCAGGAGTGGAGAGGTGTTCATTTTATGTACCATGCAAACTACAAGCTGAGAAAATCCAAATCCTGTGCTCAGAGTAACCTACCGTACTTTTCCGTCTATAAGACACCCCTGTGTATAAGTCCCATCGCTGGCAGAAGCTGCCAATCGCCCGCCCAAATGCCGGAGCGTCAGCCAATCAACACCACCCATTGACACAACAACCAATAACATGCACATTAGCCATTGACAGCCATGGCAGCAACCAATCAAACGCCTACCCTATGCACTACCCATGTATAAGACATGTTTTAGCATGATTTTTAAAGAAAAAAACATAGTCTTATACACGGAAAAGTACAGTATCTCTGTGCTCTGTGGTGGGGGGTGACTGAGGGCACTGCCCCTCCAACCTCAGCCTGCCCCCACAGGCCTGCCTTCTTATTTACAACCACTTTTGGTTGAAATGACCAGGAGGGTTGCAAATAATAATAATAATAATAATAATAATAATAATAATAATAATAATTTATTATTTATACCCTGCCCATCTGGCTGAGTTTCCCCAGCCACTCTGGGCAGCTCCTAATCAAGTGTTAAAAACAATACAGCATTAAATATTAAAAACTTCCCTAAACATACCCTAAAAATAGGGTAGCTGCTTATTTCCTTGACATCCGATGGAAGGGCATTAAAGAGACTTTGACCTGACTATTTACAACCAGTCCTGGGGCTGACCTTGGCTGTCAGTTTTCTCCTCCTCCTCCGTCTCTATATTATCCTTGCGTAACTCTTCAGGGGGATGCAGGTGGCGCTGTGGGTTAAACCACAGAGCCTAGGGCTTGCGGATCAGAAGGTCAGCGGTTCAAATCCCTGCAACGGGGTGAGCTCCCGTTGCTCGGTCCCTGCTCCTGCCAACCTAGCAGTTCGAAAGCACGTCAAAGTGCAAGCATATAAATAGGTACCACTCCAGCGGGAAGGTAAACGGTGTTTCCATGCGCTGCTCTGGTTCACCAGAAGCGACTTAGTCATGCTGACCACATGACCCAGAAGCTTTACGCCGGCTCCCTCGGCCAATAAAGCGAGATGAGCGCTGCAACTCCAGAGTCGGCCACGACTGGACCTAATGGTCAGGGGTCCCTTTACCTTTAACTCTTCAGGGAGGAAGATGGGGACACAACTAGAGGGAGTGGATTCTACCTGTCCTTGACTCTGGCTCCACCTACCGTGGGCCTCCCTCTCTTCTACCTTGCCAGTACCAATGGGTGCATAAACAAGTAGAGATCTCAATTCCAACAGCACAGTGGGAAACTGTTTTAACTGCTTTAACAATTTATGGACCATAAATTGAGGCTCATACAGTAATAAATAGTATTTAGAATATACTGGACCCCATTCTGGTTGTTTAAAAAAGGACTATCTAATGTATCTAACTGTTGGAGATGTAATAGGGATAATGCTTCTCTAAAACATATGGTTTTTTCCCCATTGTCCTATATTGAAAGATTTTTGGCAGAAGGTAACTGAAGCTATCAACAAAACTGTATGGGACAACTTTGCATTTACAAAGCAAATTATCCTCTTGAACGATATGCCCAATACATGGGACCTTACAAAAGGACTATACAAGCAGACTCTCTATGCCCTTACCAGAGCAAAAAGACTGATACGGATGAACTGGAAAAATAAAAATGCGGCTCCCTTCTACGATTGGATTGAAGACTTATACAAACTCGCAACATATGAACAACTTGCATATAAACACAGACTTGCCATGGACAAATTCAATGATATCTGGAATCCATTCTTACAAATGCTGTAATAGGTTAAGATCTGGTGAAGTACAGTAATAACTTTGTAAAATACACAGTTTTGGGTTTTCCCCTTCCCCCCTTTATTTCCCCTTGTACATGGGTTCTGTTTCTCGTTCTCTTTCTCTCTCTTTTATTTATGTCTCACCATGTTTGGTGCACATATAATTATGCATTTTTTTTGAATTTTCAATAAAGATGTTATTTAAGAAAAACCATTCAGAAAGCAACCAGCCTAATCCAGTAAGCAGCCAGTGTGGTGGCATAGTTGAGGGCACTACTGCTTTCCCAACTTACAAAGACAGCTTGTTGCTGGCACTTACTGGAGGGAAAGGCACAGGGAACTTGGGGCTCTACAGGCATGTAATAGCAAGAGCATCAGGTTGGCTCTGCCATGCTACCCCACCCCAAGCACCTCTCACCTTGTAAGGGACAGTGCTGGACTGTTTGGAAGCCAGGAGAGCACTGTCATCCCTTTGTCCCCCTCAATAATTTTTTTCAGGGGTGCAGACCCCCCCCCCAATGTTGATGGGCATTGCTGTTTAAATAGCCTGTGTGATCGATTATGTGGGGTGTTGCTTACCTGGGCCCCTACTGCCTTAATACCATATTTTCCCATGTATAAGATGTTTTTTATATATTAAAAATCTTTAAAATTGGGGGGTTGTCTTATACACGGATAGTGCAGGGGGGGGCGATTAGTGGCTGCAGCAAGGCCTGCTGGCAATTGGCTGCTGCTGCGGCAATTGGGAGGGTGATTGGCAGCTGCTGTCGGCAAGCGGGCAGACGATGGGTGGCTTCGGCGAGTTGTGCGATTGGCAGTGGCAGTCAGGCGGGTGAGCGATTGTGGGCAATCCCCCCCAAAAAGCTTAAGAACTCTGGGCAATCTCCCCCCCCCCATTTCCTTAATTTGGGGTCCCAAAAAATAGGGGTCGTCTTATACATGGAAAAATATGGTAAATGTTATCACAACCACCAGATGAGATAAGATGTCGAAATCTAAAGCACTGAGAGCTGTTAGTACAGAAGAGCAGAATTCAATCGGGCAGAACTGTACAATGGATTGTGGTTCTGGTCAACAAAGATCCACCACCATTTCTTCGATGGGATGTGTAAGAGGAGTCTAATAATACAGCAGTTTCTTGCTTCCATTCCCCCCGCCTTTTCTTTCTCTTTCACTCACACGAAAGAAAATAAAAAAAAGAACAGGGACCACTCTTGGAAATGAATTTTGCTTGGAGCATTACCTTGACATCGACCCAAAGACATGACTTCAATTTTCTCCTGTTTCTGGCATGATGCTTCTTTGATCTGGCACGCATTATCATAAGATTTCCCATCGGAAGCACAGAGAGGATTGAAGTTGGTCTGAGAACAGTCAATGTTGCACACGCACCTGGAAGGGTGGAAAAAAGGCGAGCGTAAAACTCAAAGAAAAAAACTAGCTGTTAAGAATGGGTAATAGCCCCATTCCCGTTTCTGTAAAGCAGAAATTCAGTAAAACAGGGTTTGCAATGATAACTTGACAGGAGTTAAGTACAGTCATACCTCAGGATAAATACACTTCAGGTTGAGTGCTTTCGGGTTGCGCTCCGCAGCGACCTGGAAGTAACGGAGCATGTTACTTCCGGGTTTTGCCACTCGCGCATGCGCAGACGGTCAAAATGTCATCACGCGCATGCTGTTGCGTCTTACGTTCTGTTCAGGATGTGAATGGGGCTCCGGAACGGATCCCATTCACATCCCGAGGTACCACTGTAGCATCAAATACAGTTTCCCAGACTTGGGTCTCCAGCTAGAATTCCCACTATTCCTGACCACTGGTCCTGCTAGCAAGGGATGATGGAAGTTGGAGTCCAAAAATAGTTGGGGAAACTGTGATCTAAGCGAACAGAAGAAGGATCCTGCTGGTTCATACCAAAGGCCCACGTAGGCCGGCATCCTATTCTCACAGTAGCCAACCCAGATACCTATGGGAGGCCTTCAAGCAGGACTTCAGCACAACAGCAACCAGAGGCTCAGATGTGTAAGAACTTTCCAGTCAGTGCTGCCCAGAGAGAGGACCTCTTTGGTGGTAGTACCAATACCCCTGTCAGCTGTCCCAGGAAGAATGGGACACCCCCCTTTTTTCTTGTGAGACGACGGCGGCCAAAATGGCCACTGCCATCTTTTGTGATGTCTCTGCAGAGACATCACCTTGCCAACAAAGGCCTGTATAGTTAAAGCTATGGTTTTCCCAACAGTGATGTATGGAAGTGAGAGCTGGACCATAAAGAAGGCTGATCGCCGAAGAATTGATGCTTTTGAATTATGGTGCTGGAGGAGACTCTTGAGGGTCCCATGGACTGCAAGAAGACCAAACCTCTCCATTCTGAAGGAAATCAGCCCTGAGTGCTCACTGGAAGGACAAATCCTGAAGCTGAGGCTCCAATACTTTGGCCACCTCATGAGAAGAGAAGTCTCCCTGGAAAAGACCCTGAGTTAGGAAAGATGGAGGGCACAAGGAGAAGGGGACAACATGGTTGGGCAGTGTTCTCGAAGCTACCAGCATGAGTTTGACCAAACTGCGGGAGGCAGTGGAAGACAGGAGTCCCTGGCGTGCTCTGGTCCAGGGGGTCACAATGAGTCGGACAAGACTAAACGACTAAACAACAACAAATCTTTTGTGATTTTGAGCTGTATTCTCACCCTCAAAGTACTTTTTCAAGGCAGCAATCTTATGTAACAACCCAAAACAAGAGATTTTGTGTGCTGTGCCTTGAAAACGCTTTTTTGGGGGGGTCCACCATCTCACACAGGTCTGGGAAGTTGGGAGTTGGAGTCCAATACTTATGGCTACCACTGGCCTAGAAAAGCAGTTGCATTGAGGTCCAGTGTCCTTTCCCTCCCATTCACCCCTTTTGCTGTGGAAGTCTCTCCTATCCTCTGCTTTATATATGAATTAGGGGAGACACGTGAATGACAGCCCCCTCGTGTCTCATTCTGCCCTAAGAAGGAAGCAAAGAGAATAATGAGCAGAGAAATGACAAAGCATTGCAATCTTGCAATTTAAAGGATCATTGTGGGGTTTGCAATATGCACATGTTCTTCAATGAAAATTAATGACCTAATAATTTATACAACACAGGACCTATTTGCATGCTTAATTTGGCCACAGTGCCAGCTTTTGTAAAAGTTATGCATTTTGATTTCATAAGTTTTTCACAATGGGAGGCACTGACCAGATGTCCTTTTCCTTTGCATGGTTGAGCATGACTGACAATTGTACCGATTCCTACAGGGCCCAGAGCTTTGCATATGCTCTGTTGAATGTGCAGATCTCCTCCCTCCAACATTTATAGAAATCATGCCTACACACCAGTGTTCCCATAATGCATCAGCAACCACTGGGTGCGAGCAGGCCAGTGCGGCAAAACTCAGGAGACAACAATTCTCTTGTCTTTTTGTCCACTTGTTGTTGTGATGTCGTTCATTGAGAAAACCTCCCTGAGACTTAGCACAGCTCTCGCTCTCTGTGCGCACAAGCGTATGGCTTTGTTCCTCGAAATCTCTGCAAGGCTGCAAAAATTAAAAGCCGAGAAATGCTAAATCAGCAGCATTATTAACTTTGCCATGTTGCGCACCCGCCATATAATTTATGGGGTTCATTACAAGGTATAAATGGTAACAAATTAAAGAACAGAAAGAGGCAGCAGCAATAATATCAATTTGCACATTCAAGAGTGAAATAATGGAAGAAGGGGGCTTCTAAATGTACAGATAAAGGACTAGATTTCAGGGTGGAAAGCCTGAACCTTACAAGCCATATTTCCATGGGCTTTCAAGTGAAACTTCCATGTCTTATGCCAGGCACCCCCAAACTTGGCCCTCCAGATGTTTTGGGACTACATGTCCCATCATCCCTAGCTAACAGGACCAATGGTCAGGGGTGATGGAAATTGTAGTCCCAAAGCATCTGAGTTTGGGGATGCCTGCCTTATGCCACACACAAGATTTCCAAGCAGCTTTGTAGCATCTGCCATGCACATGGGCATTAAGATGTCAATTCTTAAACTCCTGCATCAGCTTCAGCTCTGCTGAAATCAATGGCACTCTGCTTATTACAACCCCTTTCAGGGCAACTTTATATATCTACATGTTTGCTGCATGCAGCAAGTCATATTATGTTGGGGTTGCCATACGTCCGGAATTTCCTGGACATAGCCAGGAAGATACAAGGAGACGGAACATTTAGAAGACATTTGAAGGCAGCCCTGTTTTAATTGACATTATATGTTGTTTTAGTCTGCTGGATGGATTCTTCATGCATCCTGCCCTGGGGACTGTATGGTAAATAGCTATAGACCCTCCAAGTGTCCCTATTTTCCAGGGACATCCCTGATTTAGAGAAGCTGTTTCTGGTTTCTGATTTGATCCCAGAATGTCCCTCATTTCCCTATTTTCATTGGAGAAATGTTGGAGGGTATGGTAGGATGCCTGTATTTTCATTAGAGACATGTTGGAGGGTATGGAGTTATCCGACCCCTGAGCCGTCTGAAGGCAATCCTGTATAGGGATTTTTAAAAAAAGGTTTAATGTTTTAGTATGTTTGTATATACTGTATTTTTCGCTCCATAAGATGCACCTTTTCCCTCTTAAAATCTAAGGGGAAATGTCTGTGTGTCTTATGGAGTGAATGTGTGGTCCCTAGGGCTGGGGGGTGGGGAAGCCGGGCTTCCCCAACTGCCAGCCCCACAAGCTTTCCCCCTGGCTTTCCCCCACTGCCAGCCCCACAAGCTAGGGGCTCCCCGACCTGCTCTTTGGGGCTGGCAGTAGGGCTAAGCCAGGCTTCCCCCACCAGCCCCGCCAAGCTCCTGAGCAGCTCTGTGGTAGCCTGCAAAGCCTCTGCAGGGCAGCGGGGAGCCTTCATCCCGCTGCCCTGGGGAGGCTTCGCGCGGCTCTCCCTGGCTTTTGCAGGAGGTGGGGAAAGGGACAGAGCGAGGCTCTCTCACTCCCCCCATCTCCTGCAAAAGCCCCCAAGAGCTGCATATTTTTTTTCTTGAATTCCCCCCCCCAAAAAAGTAGGTGCGCCTTATGGAGTGAAAAATACGGTATGTTGGAAGCTGTCCAGAGTGGCTGGGGCAGCCCTGTCAGATGGGCAGGGTATAAATAATAGAATTCTTATTCTTATTCATATCTGTATTCGTATTCTTGAACAGGATGTCCCTATTTTCATCGGAAAAGTGTTAGAGGGTATAAGCTTGTGGAACAGAAGGAGTGCCATTTGGCAGCAAAATGTTTTGGGCTGGCTCTGGTAGCTTGAATCAAATGTATGGCCTTTAAGGACCGTAAGAACTTCTCTTCAGAGCTAGAAACTGAACAATGGCAACAAAGAGAGTAAAAAATGCATTTTAAGGCAATGGCCTCCTTCTGTGGCTTGAACCTTCCTCTTCAGGAATGAAAGCATACGGGCTAACTTCACAGTCTGTTGGTTCTCCTCCTCGCCACTTCATAAATCATACCTTATTATTTATTGAGAGTGTTTTTTGCCTGTGTAAAAAATAGGAAGAATGAGAGACGGACACATTATAAAGCATGAATGGCTGCAGAAGATTGCCCCTGCAAGGCATTGTTGATGAAGGGTGCTTAAAAAAGAAAAATGAAATGATTTTTTTTAATATATATATATAAAGGTGGATGTTTGGCAATAAAGAATGGGAGATTGCCCTATTTATATTTCACAGATAATTGCGTAGGAGCACAGAATAATCACCAGCCCTGCCTAAGATGATAAAATGGAGCTCTTCTTTACAATTTTGAATTGAACGGTCCTCTTGAACTAATGTTTGGTCCTTCCTTTCCACAATACAATAATCGAGGCTTAATCAGAAACGACTGGATGGTTTCTATGTATATGACAAGCAAGGCTGTTATCCTATAGCAAAAACAAATTAGTGAGTGAAACAGCAAGTGGAGTATTATAGGGACTTGTCCACCCATTGATTTTCCTTATCACCCAGGGATAACTTGTACACTCCTACGTCTTTCTAATCATGCGGAAACATCACCAGAGCACCCAAAACACTTTTGCATCACCTCTCCAAAGCTTAAAGCAGCTTACAATAAAGCTAAGATATCTAAAAGCTCAGAAGTGGCATCAAAACATATCCCAAATTCAAGCAACAGCACCTACAGCAGGGGTTGTGATCAACTCTGGTCCTCCAGATTTATAGGTATTATGATAAATGGAAACTGTCCTGCGCCTACTGGGTTTGTTCTGATGGGAAGGTAAAGGTAAAGGTACCCCTGACCATTAGGTCCAGTCGCGGACGACTCTGGGATTGTGCACTCATCTCACTCTATAGGCCGAGGGAGCTGGCGTTTGTCCGCCAACAGCTTCTGGGTCATGTGGCCAGCATGACTAAGCCGCTTCTGGTGAAGCAGAGCAGTGCACGGAAACGCCGTTTACCTTCCCGCCGGAGCGGTACCTATTTATCTACTTGCACTTGACGTGCTTTCAAACTGCTAGGTGGGCAGGAGAGGTAAAGGTAAAGGTACCCCTGACCATTAGGTCCAGTCGTGGACGACTCTGGGGTTGCGCCCTCATCTCGCTCTATAGGCGGAGGGAGCTGACGTTTGTCCGCAGGCAGCTTCCGGGTCATGTGGCCAGCATGACCAAGCCTCTTCTGGCGAACCAGAGCAGTGCACGGAAACGACGTTTACCTTCCCGCCGTTTACCTTCCCAGAAACTGTCCTACACCTACTGGGTTTGTTCTGATGATACCTAACTAATATCAATATTGAATGTAACTCCAAATTTGGTCTCTCTCCCTCTCTGTGTATGTGAATGAGTAAGAGAGATTATAAACACCACTAAGGTGAAAAAATATTCACCAGGGTACCCAAAATGGTGCACCACCAGATATTGTTTGAGTCCAGGTGGTGTTGGATTCCAACTCTCAACACTGCACTGTTGAGATGATGGGAACAACATCTCAAAGGTACGACATTGTCCACCCCTGCCTCAGATGCTGGTACAGAAAAGCCATAAGTGGGCAATTCATTGGTCTCTTTGGTAAAAGATGGTCCACACAGAAGTGCATCCCTTTGAGTGTCATGGGACTTTAACAACAAGAACAACAAAAATAATATATTATTTATACCCCGCCCATCTGGCTGAGTTTCCTCAGCCACTCTGGGCAGCTCCTAACCCAATATTAAAAACACAATACAGCATCAGACGGGGCGCGGGTGGCGCTGTGGGTAAAAGCCTCAGCACCTAGGACTTGCCGATCGAAAGGTCGGCGGTTCGAATCCCCACGGCGGGGTGCGCTCCCATTGCTCAGTCCCAGCGCCTGCCAACCTAGCAGTTCGAAAGCACCCCTGGGTGCAAGTAGATAAATAGGGACCGCTTACTAGCGGGAAGGTAAACGGCGTTCCGTGTGCTGTGCTGGCTCGCCAGATGCAGCTTGTCACGCTGGCCACGTGACCCGGAAGTGTCTGCGGACAGCGCTGGCTCCCAGCCTCTAGAGTGAGATGAGCGCACAACCCTAGAGTCTGTCAAGACTGGCCCGTACGGGCAGGGGTACCTTTACCTTTACCTTTACAGCATTAGACATTAAAAACTTTCCTAAACAGGGCTGCCTTCAGATGACTTTTAAAAGTAAGATACAGCAGTACCTTGGGCTAAGTACTTAATTCGTTCCAGAGGTCTGTTCTTAACCTGAAAGTGTTCTTGACCTGAAGCACCACTTTAGCTAATGGGGCCTCCTGCTGCCGCCGTGCCACCGAAGCACGATTTCTGTTCTCATCCTGAAGCAAAGTTCTTAACCCGAGGTACTATTTCTGGGTTAGTGGAGTCTGTAACTTGAAGTGTATGTAACCTGAAGCGTATGTAACCCGAGGTACCACTGTAGTTGCTTATTGCCTTGACATCTGATGGGAGGGCGTTCCATAGAGTGGGCGCCACTACTGAGAAGGCCCTCTGCCTGGTTCCCTCACTTCTTGCAGTGAGGGAACTGCCAGAAGGCCCTCGGCGCTGGACCTCAGAGTCTGGGCTGAACAATGGGGGTGGAGACGCTCCTTCAGGTATACAGGACCGAGGCCATTTAGGGCTTTAGAGGTCAGCACCAACACTTTGAATTGTGCTCGGAAATGTACTGGGAGCCAATGCAGGTCTCTCAGGACTGGTGTTATATTGGTCAATACAGGGTACAGGAAAACAAAACAACCTCTTCAAAGACTCCCTTTTCAAGAGATCTAATCTAGCTTTCTAAATTGTATATTTTGTTAATTTTGCCCTATGTCCCTGCTCCCTGCCTTAAGTGGGTCTGGTATGTCTGATTTTTGCTGGGATGTTTTTACCTGTTTCCCCTGTTCAAATGTTTGCCTTCACGAAGAGCGAGAGGAGAAATGCCTTATTCCCCGAGGGGGCAGCTGTACTTATGCATGGCATTTCAATCGCATGCTGTTATTCAAACAATTAGAAATCACACAGACCATGCAAGGAATTATCTGGGCACCGCACAGAGCAGTTTTATTATTACACAGCGCTTATTGAAAATGATTTGGAGGACCCTAGAAACTTCGTAACGTAAAGAAGCCCTGAATATTTGGGAGGTATATTTATTATTATTATTATTAAGGATCACAATAGATGAAAATGCTGGTCACTGGACGTATGTCAAGCTATAATGCACTGACGTGGAGAATGTACTTACTGCTACCCTGCCTTGCATACCAAGTGTGGCACAACAGAGTGAGGCCATGGTGAAGAGCCAAGGGTAGGAGTAAGAACCAGGCAGCTGCCAGCGGTCCTCTGCTCTTTGCAGGCAACAAAACAAAAATAAAATGAAATGAAAATGTTCCTTATTCTTAAGGGACCTACATTTACCTGCTAAAGGTAAAGGTACCCCTGCCCGTATGGGCCAGTCGTGTCCAACTCTGGGGTTGCGCGCCCATCTCACTTAAGAGGCCGGGGGCCAGTGCTGTCCGGAGACACTTCCGGGTCACGTGGCCAGCATGACGAAGCTGCTCTGGCGAGCCAGCACCAGCACAGCACACGGAAACGCCGTTTACCTTCCCGCTTATAAAGCGGTACCTATTTATCTGCTTGCACTTAAGGGTGCTTTCGAACTGCTAGGTGGGCAGGAGCTGGGACCGAACGACGGGAGCTCACCCCGCCGCAGGGATTCAAACCGCCGACCATGCAATCAGCAAGTCCTAGGCGCTGAGGTTTTACCCACAGCGCCACCCGCATCCCTTGAATTCAGTGGCTCCGACTTCCAAGGCAGCGTGTGCTTGGGATTATAAATGCACTTCCATAAATATCAATAGCCGGTTTTGCAAACCTACTAGCAGAATGCCTGCCTTGATGGCCAAAATATAAATGGAAACCTATTCTAGGAATATATGCTGGAAGGAACAGGTGAGCACTTGCATAATAAACAAGCAGACCTCCCCCCCCCCGCTTAGCTACCCATTGCCCTGGGTACGTAGGGGCTCACACTTAACGACACCCCTGCTGGGTTTAATCATGTCATTTTCCCTACATCTGTTGTTATTTTCTTTCATACCAGCCTGATGGTTGCTGTGCTGTGCTGCACAGCCTTTGCAGGTATATTTGTGTGTGTGTGTGGACACCTAGTGATGGGGGAGAATTTTGGTTCAACTTGCAATGGCAGTGAACTCTATCTGACATCAGAACTCTATCTGACAGATCTTGCTCAGATAAGAACACAGGTGTGTGGATTAGGTTGTGTGTCTACAAACCTTTTGGCAGTGTGGTTCCATCTTAATTTGTATGAGATGCTCTGAGGGCTTTCCTTCCTTCCTTCCTTCCTTCCTTCCTTCCTTCCTTCCTTCCTTCCTTCCTTCCTTCCTTCCTTCCTTCCTTCCACAAACATTTCTAGCTGCTTGTTAGTTCGTTAAATGTCCTAAGAGTTGTCAGGAGACCCCTATCCCGCTCAGAGATCTACAATTCCTTGGATTCCTTGGGAAGAGGGACTGATCATTAACCACTCTGGAAATTGTATTTATGTTGGAGGGAATACGGGTCCCCTAACAACTCTTAGCACCCTTAATAAACTATATTTCACAGCTAGCAACCCCAGAGTCAGCCACGACTGGACCTAATGGTTCAGGGGTCCTTAACCACTTTAGCTAATGGGGCCTCCAGCTGCTGCCGTGCCACCGCCATGTGAATTCCGTTCTCATCCTGAGGTAAAGTTCTTAACCCAAGTTACTACTTCCAGGTTAGTGGAGTCTGTAACCCGAAGTGTATGTAACCTGGGGTGTCTGTAACCTGAGCTACCACTATACACAATACTTTCTTTCTGTCCCAGTTGGTCCATGTACAACTGCTGATATTCCTTCCCTCTTCCTTCCTTCCACAATCTGACCGCATAATTGTTTCTTTTAATACTGAACTCAGGCGGTTTTGAGCTGACCAAAATTGGGTGGTGGTGGTTGACAAACAAGGAAGGAGGGACTGGCAGTATTGGGTGAACGCCCAGCGATGCAGAAATGAAGAATGTTAGTTAGTTTGAATGTTAGTTAGTTCTCACATCCCCCCTCCAAAGCCAAAGCAAAACACACAACAGCAACAACCCATGAAGTATGGTCTGCAATAAGAGGAAAGTGACTTGGTTGCTTGCACCTCTTATGGTATTTAGCCTCCTTGAGTTTCAATCACTGCTCTTCCACCTCAATGGTAGGGCACATGTTTTGAAAACAGATTCAAATCTTTGCCATCACCACTTAGCATGAGCTCAGGTAAAAAGATGGGGCAGGGGACACCTTTCTGAGACCCTGGACAGCCTCTGCAAGTCTGCATAGAGAGATTCCAAACCAGGCAGCTTCAAATGTTCACAGTTGTTTGCAGACTTCTTAAAATGGGCTGAGCAAAGCCAGATACCACCACACAGCTCAGACCCAGCCTGTTATCATGTAGACAAGGAAGAGCACTGGCTTCTATTGCTTGCGAAAGGCATTTTTGGAGAATATTTCCCATGCATTTTGGTGCTGATTTCCACAGGCTGCGGAGCAGACGTTTCAAACATCTGTAGAATCAGGGTAAACAAAGCCCATCAAGGCAAGCCAACAGCAATTGATCCCTGTTTGTCACATCTTTCCTTATCTCTTATTAAAATTCCTCGCAATTCCTTTCTCACTTTGCACCCAACTCTAACCCTTTCTTCGGCTCAATTATAATATAACCTTCATCTAGCTTGCGCATCTCTCTGGAGACCTCAAAGCTGCATTGGCTTGCGTGCCACAGCACCTTAAGGGCAAAATAAATATCTCATTTTTTCTTTTGAAAATGGCTTCAATTTAAAAAGAGCTGGGGAAAGTGGCATAATCACCAGCACTACTAAATAGATGCAGCAATACATTGTTGAGAAGCTAGAAAGAGTCAACAGCTCAGGCTGTGCGTGCACACACCTCGTAAGTGATGTTGTCGGGCAAATATATAAATATATATTTATTGTGAAGCAATTAAGTTATTTGCCTTCAAGTTGTGTGCCTGTTCCTGATTTGCTGCCCACCTGGCAAGGCTATTCTGGCAGCCTGACACTGGCCCAGGTGGGGCAGTGCCACTTAACCTGGCATCACTGCCAGTTATGGAGAGCAGAAGGGAGAAGAAGGCAGTGCAGGGCGAGGTGCCATATATGTGCAACAACACACTGTGCCCACACCAAGCTCTCTGCTGCCTTGCCCCTCCACCTGATGAAAGTTGCAGTTCAACATCTGGAGGGTACCATGCTGGGTGCCCCGGGGTTATAATAATTCTTTGGGCCTCCGCCTGTCTCAAGAGACAATGGACTGTGCCCCAGGGGTGAAGTCAAACCACCACATTAGCAGCACCAAAGTGACCTCCCCGGGGCGCGTGCTTGGGCGGTGTGTATGGAGGTCCTGTGTCCTTTCTTGGCCTCGCTGATGTGGTCCAAAGGAAAGGAGAGCAATGCATTTGGCACCAGCTTGGCTGCAGGAGTTGCTGGAAGGAGGCATGCAAGGCGCCATCCAACTATCTTAGGAACTTCACTCTGGATTTTTGTAGGGTTTACTGCTTGGCTTTTTCTTCTCCTGAAGATATCCTGCAAGGCAGCGGAGGTTTATGATCAGAGGATTCCTTCTCCTAGATGGGCTACCTTCCCAGGCTGAAATGTACACCACTCCTTGGAGAAAAGTGGAATATCCCCATGCCTCAAAAATAAGAAGAGTACCTCATATTCTTCTTTTCTTTTTATCTATCTATCACCTATCTATCTATCATCTATCATCTATCTCTATCTCTATCTATCATCTATCGTCTATCTATCGTCTATCTATCATCTATCTATCTATCTATCTATCTATCTATCTATCTATCTATCTATCTATCATCTATCATCTATCATCTATCTATCCATCTCTATCATCTATCTCTATTTTTCATCAATCTAGATGAGGCAGCCATTGGGGGGTAGCAACAGAACTGACGATTCACCATGCTAGAGAAGAAACTATTTTTTTTTTTGTTTCTTCTCCCTAGAGAATAAACTATTTTATTTTTTTTTAGCTTCTTCTCCCATTAGATTTACAAAATGTTTAGGGATATGCGTACCCCTGTGTCTCCCCAGAAAAAAAAGCTATATCTATCTATATCTATCTATATCTATCTATCATCTATCTATCTATCATCTATCTATCTATCTATCTATCTATCTATCTATCTATCTATCTATCATCTATCTATCTATCTATCTATCTATCTATCATCTATCATCTATCATCTATCTATCTATC
>JAXCMG010000075.1:2087193-2114830 GCA_034642415.1 Podarcis siculus | reverse complement strand
AATAGAATAGAATAGAATAGAATAGAATAGAATAGAATAGAATAGAATAAAATAATAAAATAAAATAAAATAATACCTTAAAAGAAAGGATGCAACTTAAAAAGAGAAGATATGTATTTATTCTTCTGAAAATAAGCAGAAGCTTGGAAGCCACAAAATGTGAGGGCAGACAGCTGACAGCACCCTAACGTAAAGCTATCAACACTTACTTTAGTAGCTGACATAATTACAAATTCCATATTCATATAGAATAAGAATAATAAGGATTCTTTGCTGTAGCACTCAAACTCTTTTTTTTAAAAAAGTAACAGATCACACAGCAATTATGAATGCAAAAGGACTGCAAGTTTTTGATCCTTCTGCATATGCTAGAAAGGGGAGGTTTTTTCAAAAGGTTAACCTTCATCTGAAGATAACACCAACCTCTCTCATTTTCCCTTTAAATAAAAGAGCATTTTCATGTGTTATATCAAGCTACTTCAACTCTGAAGAGCTTCTGCCATCTTTATAGATTACAAGTAGTCCAGAGGAACAAGAGCTTCCACTCTTGTTGACCTGTAACAAAACAAGTCTAGGACTTTTTGACACGCTCATGCGCTGACATTAAGCCACTTTGCAAAATGAAAGGGCTCTCCCTTTGATATGTTCTATTTATACCCTCCCTGAGAGCTCTGAGATGCTTTAAAAATTGAGAGAGAGTGTGTGTGTCTGTACATGCACATGTGAAGGGATGATCTCTGAAATGCGCCTCCCTGCTCAAAGCCTTAATGCTCCTCTTGCCTTTTTGTGCATGTGTGCTTTTATCAGGGGCGTTACAGTGAATCACTCCCTGTCATCCCGAGTCAATTGTTTTCTTAGCAAGCTCAGAAGTAAAGCCCCAAAGCGAGCGACGAGTGAATGCCCGATTTACCGATAGATCGCAATCGAGAGCTTAATAAATGGGCACAGCCACTGGCTTGCTTCATATATTCATGAAGCCTCCTCTGGTGCAAAATGCATTAAAGGTGGGAATAATGCCAGTAATATATGATCCTCTTTTGGAGACAAGGAGCTTTCGCAGATTAAAAGAAGCAAGACGTTAAAGACTTTAAACTGAATAGCCTTTGTTTTTTTAACAGAGTGAAGGATCGTCACTAATGGAATGCTAAACCGTGTGGGTGCATGGCTGGGTGGGCGCCTTCCCACACACATACACACAAATTCGCATTTTGAAAAAGAAGTAAGGAAAATGTGCTAATACTCTGCAGCTTGGAGTTACTGCTTCCAATAAGGAATCAGAGTGGATGCTCTCTGAAACATGGAATATGGTTAAGGGCCGCTTAGAATTGTAGAATTGCGGAGATGGAAGGGAAGCCAAGGGTTATCTAGTCCAACCCCCAGCAATGCAGGAATTTCAGCTAAAACATCCATGACAGATGGCCGTCCAACCTCTGCTTAAAAACCTCCAAGGAAGGAGAGACCACAACCTCAAGAGGGAGACTGTTCCAATGTCCAACAGCTCTTACTGTTGGAAATCTTTTCTTGATGTTTAGTTGGAATCTCCTTTCTTGTAACTTGATGCGATTGGTTCGAGTCCTACCCTCCAGAGCAGGAGAGAAAAGCTTGTTTCCGCTTCCACGTGACAGCCCTTGAGATATTTGAAGATGGTTATCATATCTCCTCTCAGTCTCCTCTTTTCCAGGCTAAACATACCCAGCTCCTCCAAGGGTTCCTCATAAGGCTTGGTTTCCAGACCCTTGATCATCTCAGTTGCCTCCCTCTGCACACATTCCACTTTGTCAACATCCTTCTTAAATTGTGGTGCCCAGAACTGGACACAGTACTCCAGCTGTCGTCTGACCAAGGCAGAATAGAGCAGTACTGTTACTTCCCTTGATCTGGACCCTATAGCATGACAGTGGAGCCTCGGTTTTTGAATGTAATCCATTCCGGAAGACCGTTCGACTTCTGGAACGTTCAAAAACCGAAGATAAATGGGCTGGCTGTGAAGTCAATGAGGGAAAATGAAAAACATGCCTTGGCTTCCGAGGCACATTCGAAAATGGAAGCAATTACACCAGGGTTTTCAGAATTCAGGTTCCAAATTGTTTGGCTTCCGAGATGCTCAAAAACCAGGGTGCCACTGTACCTTTTTCTTTGCTGCTACATCACACTGTTAACTCATCTTAATCTTGGGGCCCACCAAGACCCCTAGATCCTTTTCACATGTATTGCTAGTAAGCCAGGCATCCTCATTTTATAGAAGCAAACCCATTCCATAGAAGCAAACCCAGGTTTGCCACAAAAAGCATACACTAAGTATACTATCCCTTCACATAGTAAAGTCTTCATGGAAATTATTGCAATTTTGGGTGGCGTGGGGTAGGGGCAATGCACTGAAGGACTGAAGTAACTTATTCTTCCCAGTTTTTAAATTTAGTTTACATTTGAAACACTCCTTTCAAGAAACAGCTAGTCGATACAGGTAACAGAGCACCCCAGATAATTTTCACAGTAAGAACTGATTGCTCAATTGAGCAGCCACCTGGTTCATGTGATTTCTCTCCCTTTAGGCAGCAGGGAGTATTATCCAGTCCTCCATTTCTTGGAGATTCATGGAGGATGCTATCAGTGCCTACAAGTTTTCAATGGCTATGTTTTTCTCTCTGTTATTGGAAGCAGTGTGCCTCCAAAAACAAGGGAAACACACAAGAGAAGTGTGCTGTCAAGTCCCACTTATGGGCTTCCCATAGGCATTTGGGTTAGCCATCACAAGAAGACAATGTTGGCTTAGATGGGTTCTTCTTATGCTCCAAGCCATTTATTTTTATTGATTTATTTCAGAAAAATTCTATACTGCTTGAGTATAAAAAGAGAGAGAGCACTCAAAGCGGTTCACCAAAAAAGATAAAGCAGTAACGTTATCAATAAGAGGAATGATCAACAATAATTTTAGACTTACAAAAAGTTAAGATAGCAGAAAACTAAAAACTGGTTAAAACTCAAACCGACTTTCTAAATATCTGGGTAGGTAAAAGGTAAAGGAGCCCTGGATGGTTAAGTCCAGTTCAAGGTGACTAGGGGGTTGCGGCGCTCATCTCGCTTTTAAGCCGAGGGAGCCAGCATTTGTCCATAGACAGCTTTCTGGGTCATGTGGCCAGCATGACTAAACTGCTTCTGGCACAACAGAACACCGTGACGGAAGCCAGAGTGCACGGAAACACCGTTTACCTTCCCGCCGCAGTGGTATCTATTTATCTACTTGCACTGGTGTGCTTTTGAACTGCTACGTTGACAGGAGCTGGGACAGAGCAACGGGAGCTCACCCTGTCATGGGGATTTGAACCGCCAACCTTCTGACTGGCAAGCCCAAGAAGCTCAGTGGTTTAGACCACAGTGCTACCTGTATCTGGGTAGGCTTGTCTAAACAAAAATGTTTTCAGCAGGCACCAAAAAGGGTACAGCACAGACTCTTGCAGAAGGCTCAGTTTGGACTGGATGGAGGCTGAGCTGTGGAAAGGCCCATCTCATCACTTTATCCCCCAACCAGAGTAGAATGTACAAACTACAGAAGGTCTGGTTGTCCCACACAACCCTCCTTCCTTTTTTCCTATAATAGGGTGTTCTTTCTTCTCTTCTGCAACTAAACAAGCTCCTCTCTGCACCACCATGCAAACGTGAATGTCAAGAGTCCTGCACTCCGAGTGGCTAATGCAGCAAAATGTATCAAAGTAAGGCAATTATAATTAATAGCGACAACAGCAGTGAGTATTCATTTTGCCGAGCGGGATTTGGCAGCAGACACAGAGAAGGGTTTGAGTGGGGGAAGGGGGGGCTGCAGAAAGGAGCAGACTGTACCCAATCAGAATAATGTTATTTGTTCTTCAAAATCATTAACAGCCCAGCTACATCTGCTGGGAGCATCTGGGTCGCCTTTCTCCCCCAGCATCCAAGGTGGTAGAGCAGAGGTTCTCAACCTGTGGGTCCCCAGATGTTGTTGGACTACAAATTCCATCATCCCTGACCACTGGTCATACTTGCTAGGAATTATGGGAGTTGCAGTCCAACAACATCTGGAGACCCACAGGTTGAGAAACACTGTGGTAGAGGGAAGAGTCTGGGGCATTCATTCCTGTAGTCTCACCGCGATTGACGCTATGGGAGCAGGGCTGATGCCAGCTTTGGATGCCCACCACTACTGCACCACTTTCTCTCTCTCTCTCCCTGTCCCCTGTCCCCTCATTTCCATGTTAACTGATTGCAGAGAAAATCTGTTTGCATCTCTCCCCCCCCCCCAGCAGCCCTGAAAATTGCGGGAATGAAGGGACAACATTTTGCGCAGTATACTGGCACACAGTTCTTTCTAGCTGTTTTCTTTTTCTTTTCTTTTCTTAAATACTTTTATTTTGCTTTAAACAAATACAAATAAATATAGACAATCAAAATGACAAAAGAAAATTCCTTAATAGCAATGACGGTGAAAAAAGCTTACAAAAAACCTACAAAAAATATCAAAGTACATGGCATAGAACATAAGCCATTATGGGAAAGAAAAAAGAAAAAGAAAAGAAAAGGAGGAGGAGGAGGAGGAGGAGGAGGAGGAGGAGGAGGAGGAGGAAAAGAAGAAAATATATAAGAAATAAGAAAAAAGGGGGGGGGAGAGAGGAAGATGAGTCAAAACACAAAAAGGCTGATCTATTGTACACTTCCGTCAAGGTCACAACAGATCATTATTCTTATCAATTCTCTCTATCTGCATTCCATAGAATCCCTCATCTTGGTATCAGGGAACATTTCCCTATGCGGTATCATTCTAAACATAACCAGGTCTTTCTTGATGAACCCTTATCCCCTAGATAATTATTTAACTGTAAATAATTTAATTAATTATTTTAATTATAAATTAATTATTTAATCTAAATTAATTTTAAATTAATTATTTAATTTAAAGTTAAATTAATTATTTAACTTTTCATAGGGGAACAAAAACACACGTGTGGAAAGGGTGAGGGAGTAGCACCATTGTCCAAAGATGCTCCTTGTTGTGTCACACCACGCCCACTGGTGTGAAAGAAATTTAGTGTGATATGCCAGTATCAAAAAGCTGCCATTTCATAACACAATGGGTACCGAAGTGTGAAAGGAACAGGACAAATAAAAATGGGACAGAATAATGCGGAAAACTAAGGTAATATTATAATCTGGAAAACTAAAGTAATATTATCCATGTCTAAATGCCCTCTTAGCCACTTTTATAAGGGAAGGCTAAAGACAGAAGATGATCCGCTTTAAATAGCTCGGACTGCGTGAAAAACCCACTTAACCTGTTTGACTGGAGGCTGAAAAGGTGAAAAGGAAATGAAAAATGATGACTTTGATTGTACCACCGTCAACTCTCTTTAACAATCGGCGTCCAACTCCAGCCTCAGTGCTGTTTGAAACTTGCAGCCTCATCCCATTAAAACAGTGTAAATGAATGATAAATAATCAGATTTCAGGTGTGAGTGGGAGAAATTTGTTTATATCTCTGCATTCTCTCTCTCTCTCTCTAAAAAAAAACTTTTTGGAGTCTGTTATACTCAAGAAACACGTTTGAGTTTTTCATCACAACTGAAACAGTACAACCTTAGCTACGTTTCAAGGAGAGGAATTTGGAAGAAAAAGAATTATGAGGGGAAACCAAGCTTTTCAAGACAAATAAATGGATAATGAATGCATGTTTCCTTACCAAACATCCTCGGCATCTTCATCACACTCTGCCCCGAATTGGCAAATGTCGCAGGTGGATGTTTCCTTTTGAATGGTTTCTCCAGAACCTTCACTGCCTGTGAAAGAAGAAATCAAGAAGAAAAGCGTCAGTTTCCCAGTCCAAAATCTGTCACAAAATCAGCAACAATAAAGAAAACATCCCATCTACTTCTCTATAGTTTATATGTGCAAATGACTATGTCGCCTCTCAAACGTTTAGCTTAGGAACACAGAAAGAGCATAGAAAACTAACATACTGTACACTGAATCAAGCTGTTGGTTCATCTAGTTTAGTGTTGTCCACAACTGATTGGTAGGAGCTCTCCAAGGTACTGAAAGCATCCCCACCCTTGCCTGGAGATGGCGGGGATTGAACCTGGGCTCTTTGGCACGCAAGGCAGGTGCTCTTCAACTCAGCTACAACCCTTCTGCAGCTTGGGGCTCTGTATTGAATGAATACACTAGGGTCACACTCAAACCACTCACTCACATAAGAGTTTAAAGCACTCTTATACAGTGGTACCTTGGGTTACATACACTTCAGGTTACATACGCTTCAGGTTACAGACTCCGCTAACCCAGGAATAGTACCTCGGGTTAAGAACTTTGCTTCAGGATGAGAACACAAATCACACGGTGGTGGGGTGGCAAGCAGCGGGAGGCCTCATTAGCTAAAGTGGTGCTTCAGGTTAAGAACAGTTTCAGGTTAAGAACGGACCTCTGGAAAGAATTAAGTATGTAACCAGAGGTACCACTGTACAGTCATGAATTATCCCAAAGAATCATGGGAGCTGTAGTTGGTTTAAGGTTGCAGGGAATTTTAGCTCTACGAGGGGGCAGAACCCTTAATAATCTACAGTTCCTAGGGTTCTTCCTTTCATGGGAAGGGGGAGCCACAACTGTGGTGCAAGAGTGCCTTAAATGTATGGTGCAGATGTAACCTAATAGGATGAGTCTCCTGCTGCACATGTTCCAGGACACATCGGCAATGTGTCGATGCATGGCTGGTCACATAAGTGCAGGCACTTCTCCCCATTCTTGGGAAAGTTTCCTTTCCATGTCTTTGCAAACTTTCCAATGGTGCACTGTTCCCAATCACATATATGTGTAGGCATGTTGTAGACATGCGCTGGCATGTGCGCTGGGTGGGTGGTGGCGGGGCCTGCTCCCTTCCCATCATGCACTTGTTCAGAACACCAATGTGATTGTTGTACCAATTTGGGAGTTTTCATGAGGCAAGGGAAGCAATATTGCAATGAGATGGTTAGCGGGGAACTTAGGCAGCAAAGGGTGAATTTGTGCATTTCCCCCAACTTATATATTTTTTTAAAAAACCACAATCAGCCTTGGTTGCTGCTGTAGTGGCAGATGTTGGGCACTGTTGCTTAAAACCCTTTTGCTTCGGCTGTCTTCTGTTCAAAATTGCCCCTCTCCCAGCTGTGATTCCATCTTTAGGAATGAAGAAATGGGAAGAAAGACAGCTGGGAGAGAGAGCTATTTTGAATGGGAAAGAGGCAGAAAGGAAAGGGTGAAGTAGCACCTGCCACCCTCTGCTAGTACTCTGCTTAAGAATGGCTGTTTTTCTTTTTAAAGTAAGGATGAAACAATCACCCTGTGTGTAGCTTCAGCCAAAGTGTGTAATGGATTTGGAAGAAGAGTTTGGATTTGCTATCCCGCTTTATCACTACCCTAAGGAGTCTCAAAGCGGCTAACATTCTCCTTTCTCTTCCACCCCCACAACAAACACTCTGTGAGGTGAGTGAGGCTGAGAGACTTCAGAGAAGTGTGACTAGCCCAAGGTCATCCAGCAGCTGCATGTGGAGGAGCGGAGACGCGAACCTGGTTCCCCAGATTACGAGTCTACCGCTCTTAACCACTACACCATACTGATTGGCAGAGGAAGGGAGAGTTCAGTGCTGTCCAATGTAAAAAGTCCCAGGTTCAAAACTTGACAGCTCCAAGTAGGGTTGATATCCTGGAGATCTTCTGCCTGTCAATGAGGGAAATACTGTGGTAGACAGACCAATGGTCTGATCAGTATAAAGCAACTTCCTGTGTTCCTAAAACAACAGTCTAAGGACTGGTTCACACTGAAAACTACAGGGCAGTTTTTGTCAACGGAGTTTAACACAAGCTGTGGGTTCTTGTTTGGTATGACTCAACAGAGACCTTCACTCAATCCCCAAAGCGTCTCCATGGAGGAGCTTTGGAACTTAAAAAAGAAAATTAATTGGCTTCGCTCGCGAGAAAGAAAATATTCGTGCCCACATATGCAGCCCATTACAATGAAAAGAAACACAAAGTTTCCCTTAGGGTGAAATTGTCAGATCAGAGACGGCTTGTGATGTGATCAGCTTCCCATCTTCTTTGAATTCCATGTGACTGATGGAGCAGCTCAGTTAAAAATGGGAGAGGAGGGAAGAGGAGGTTTATCCCCTGCACGCAAACTCCCAGGTCCCGACCCGCTTCTCAAGTAGGTGTAACAGTTACAAAACTTTAACATCTTTATAAGATGCCTCCGAGGCAAGGCAGGCAGTTGATGTCCACCATAGCAGAGAACGCTGAAAGAATATAGCAGCCATTATCTTTATGAGATGGATGCTTTAAGGAGTGAGTGGAGGTGTAGCACAACCTCTTCTTCTACCCCCCCCCCAATGAATTGCCTATAATTACGGACCAGTGAATCTGCTAATCTTGGTTTCTCTCCATTTCTCATTTTTCTAATCCTAAATTCAGTAACTGTTACGTAAAGAAGCAACAGAAAGCGATGGGGAGAACTTGAAGAGGCGTATATACAAAGATGGATGCGAGACGCTATAAAGAGAAAGAGACTGTGTGTATATTAGAACAAATGAACTCTAAAATGCTGGTGGATTTTGAAAAGGATTGCATATGCAATTTTTGCCGAATACACACATTTTGCAGCACAATTCTCCTAATATAATGAACATTTGTGCATTATTTTCATGGATATGTGTATTTCTACGCACACTGTGCCCTAGTAGATGCATAGCATATGCCCACTGCTGGGCTGGAGCACTGCACTGCAAAATTCAGAGACGTGCGAAATTGGAAGCTAGCTGTGTTTCAGTTCACGTTCATGTAAATTACGAAGATTCACCTTTAACTGTGAACTGAATCCATTCCCCCCTTCTTCAATCCCCACCCACGATTCACATTGCCAAAATCATGTTCTGCATTTCTCTCTTTCCTGTAGGCTGGTGAGGCCAATTGGTATTTCTCAGGGCACAGATCTGGCACAGGGTCCTCCAATGGCTGCTCACTGTGCTGATGTTTGAAAAGCACCTGACACAGCTCAGCCAAATGACAACATTTGCTCTGTCCAGCCAGTGTCCACTACCACTAGAAACAACAATAGCTACAATTACATTTTCCCCCTGGTTTTCGTAATGTATCAAATTTCTTTTTTGTTGTTGTTCTGTTTTGTTTTCTACCTGGATATCTTTCTTTCTTTCTCTCTCTCTCTCTCTCTCTCTCTCTCTCTCTCTCTCTCTCTCTCTTTCTTTCTTTCTTTCTTTCTCTCTCTCTCTCGGTGTCTTATCTTACTCTGTACACTTGTAATTATGTACATTTTATTTTTAATAAAGAATACACACACACATACTGAAAGGCTGCTCTGTACATCCACTGCCCACTATGACTGGAAATAGCTTATATGCTAGGATAACTGCCCTTCACCTTCAGGTTGCAAAATGAATTTAACAACTATCCATAAAACTTTTTTTTTTTAAAAAAAGCTCCATGATAAGTGCCAGGCATCACATAGCTCAGTAATTAAGCCTTTGTAAACCTGCCAGATTGTCCAAGTTCTGGAAAACAAGCTCCTTCATTTTTAGCAAAATTTCTCTCTCTGCTTTAAGTCCCTCTGGAAAAACAACACTTTCCATGTATTTATATTTAATTTAACAGGACTGCCTTTGGTCTCTCTTCCCCCAGCTAAATGCCCGCAGCTTCAGTGTATCCTTTTATAAGCAGGTATGCTTTTCCCATGGACAACATATGTTTTCAAGAAGAAGAGCAGCGTTTTAAATCTGTATTCCAAACACTCAGCATCCAGGGATGGTTTTACATTGTGAATAGTAAGCGAACCTTTTGCAGACAGCAAGTTCAACGCATAAGCAGAGCATCCTCCCTTCATTTTTTATTAGAAATGAGCCGGTAGTCCTTTCATTGCAGTTGCCACTGGTGAACAAGGAGAGTAACTGGGCTGGGAGAACTGAACTACCCAGGCATTATTCCCCAGCATTAAATTAAAACAGCAGTCTCCTTCCTTTTATTTATTTTTTCTGCCATTGGTCTCAACAGCGGTGTTGCCTGGCGATAAAATTTGTTTAAAGTGAATTCTCTTCCCACCCCACTGTGCAGATGAGTGCCCTGATAAAACCAGACAACCAAGAAAGAGTTATTTTCTCCTTATTTCCTGCTGCCATTTAAGCTTTTGGAGTGTAAGACATTCATTTTCTAAGGTGACCCGAGGACTCTCATCTCCCTCTCTGGCCTTTAGGTTTTGCACCATTTTGCACGTGCCTCCAAGAAACCTTGCACGAGTCTTCGGAGAATCCAAAAAAGGTTGGGAAGCATTTCGCGTAGCATTCAGAAAACCCTATCTGTGATTCTTTTCAAGATGTTAGCAAAATGCATGCTGGATGCGGCCAAAGATCCCCCTCGTCCAACATCCTGTTTTCACAGTGGCCAACTGGAAGCCTGCAAGATTCTGTAGGCAAAGCATGGACTCTACCAGCATGCAATCATTTACCTATTCATCAATATATTTATATCCTGCTTTTACCCCCTCCACAAGGGAGTTGCACAAAGCGGCTTACAAATAAAAAGGCAAAACATAACAGCAATGGCCCGGGGGTTAAAACAGGAAATGAATAAAACCAAAACCAGCAGCAAGAAATCACACACACACACACACACACACACAAAAGGGCATACAGATATGGGCACCCAGACCTCGCTCTCTCTGGACCCCAGGACTCTCCCTAGGCCATACCCCTCACTTGGCCTGCTTTCCACTCTCCTTCTGTGGGCCTGGCTGGAAGGTATGCTTGAAGTCTGATAATGCCTCCTGGTTTCTGGGGTGGAGGCTAGAGAGGAGGATGTGAGCATGTGTGGAAACTAGCCTATTGTACACAGGTAACATGTGAATGAAAGGGACGCGGGTGGCGCTGTGGTCTAAACCACAGAGCCTAGGGCTTGCCGATCAGAAGGTTGGAGGTTCGAATCCCTGCGATGGGGTAAGCTCCCGTTGCTCAGTCCCTGCTCCTGCCAACCTAGCAGTTCGAAAGCACGTCAAAGTGCAAGTAGATAAATAGGTACCGCTCTGGCGGGAAGGTAAACGGCATTTCCATGCGCTGCTCTGGTTCGCCAGAAGCGGCTTAGTCATGCTGGCCACATGACCCGGAAGCTGTACGCCGGCTCCCTCGGCCAATAAAGCGAGATGAGCGCCACAACCCCAGAGTCGGTCACGACTGGACCTAATGGTCAGGGGTCCCTTTACCTTTACCTTAACATGTGAATAGGTTGCTTTGCCTACTTTACCTCTGGTCTATCCGGGATTGGTTGGACGCAGAGGAACGGGGGGGGGGACCAGCTGGAGAACCACCAAGGGAAGAAGACTCAGAGCCCAGGGAATGGTGAGTGGGAAGAAGAGGGAGAGGGAGAAGATTGGGAAGAGGGGGTGTCGGACGCTAAAGAGGTAACAGGGCTTAGTGAGCCGGGAGAGTCAGTTACAGAGACAAGAACTCTAACCCAATGCTTTCACCAAAGTCTGCTTACATCTGGGATCAATAAAGTCGTGGCCTATTTCAACCCAAGTAGTGATGTCAAATGTCTTATTCTTTCATGGGGCTGCCCCGGACAGTCTTTGCGCTGTTACACCTGGGCACGCAATTATCCAGCCAAGTAACATATTTAAAAAACACATATATTAGGGGAAATGGCATACTAGAAATGCATCCTAATAGGATAAACGTCTTTGCAAAAATGTGTATATTAGGAGAAATTTGACTAAAATGCTGATGAATTTTCATGAAGAAGACACTTTAAAAAAAATCATGAAATTACGTAGAAATGTGGAGAAACAAACTGAAGATGGCGGAGGATGTCAAATTGAGAGGCACTGAAATTAACAGATTCACCTAACTCCTGGTACATAGCTGGTGAGTTATATTCGACATGGTATATCACAAAGTTCGCTGATAATTTCTTTCTTTAGTTCTATGCTTGCATTCCCATTTCTGCCAGGTAAAGGCGATTTCTTTGAAGGGTGGGGTATCAATAAATCAGATAACAAAATAAAATTATGGAGACCCATCTGTTTGAGGAAGAGAGCGACAATCTCTTGAGCAAGGGGCTAAATAACCACTTCAGCTTGGACTGAAAACTGAGTGCTCTCAGGTAAGCAAAAGCTAAGTGAAAGATGTTTCTGCAATGCAGCCCCCTTCTCCCCCAATACACATCTGGCTGAAGAAAGCTGTACTAAAAATTGCGAGAGAGAGAGAGAGAGGGAGAAGTGTCGAGGGCAGCCGGATGTTGGCAACTAACACAGCGACACAAAAACACGGGGTGAGTTGAGCTTCGCGCAGAGATATCCCACTGTGGGCTTTCACATTAGCAGAAGGAAGTGCTTCAAAAGGACAGGAGAGTGAGAGGCCGCTAAGAGATACATGGGGAGAGAGGCCAGTGGTATCTGCAAAATGCACAAGAGTGAATGCCCCAAACACCTTCTTAGAAAGTGATTTATTTTTTTAAAAACCCCAATCTCGGCCAGCACACAAGCAGGAGAGAAGCTCAAATGCTGAAAGTGACTTGGCTCTCAATCGATAAGTCTTTTCATAGCCCCCTCTTTGCGAGAGCATTAGCTTGGTTGAAAGCCGCAAAGTGAGAAAAATGAATGGGTGTGAAACAAGGGGTCGTTGCAGGAGCAACTATCCTTTCAGATCTCTGGCAAAGGCTCAAAATAACATTACAGGAAAGATGAAAAGAAAAATGCTCCTCAGCTGTACCGGCCGCAAATGCAGTGTGTGACATAGCTTGGTTCTACTGGCTGCGCCCAGGCTTCTCGTTCAGCAAAGGGAAAATTACCTATATCCCACGCAAGCTTACACAAAAGGAAATTAACCACAATTTCCAGTGCCAACTTGAGCCCTGATCAAAAGCCGTCGATGGGAGCTCCTGAAACATTCTCCTTGATACCGACGAGCTTTCAATCAAGGCCTCAGCATGGATGGCAGTGATATAAGTGAGTATTATAACTTCAAGACTTTTGTAGATGCAAGCAATGCATGGGGGTCTGTGCAATGCAAAAGCAAGGGGATAATATGCAAGAGCCCTGATTTATGCGGCAAGCATCCTTTTCTTGCCTGGTGGATTGCTGAGGGCTGCTTCATAGGCTGCAGGCCCACTTGCCATTCCCCTCTGATTACATGGTTCTGCTACTGTCGTAGGAGCCCTCCCACATGACCTGCCAAGTCCCGCAGGAAGCTGTCATTCAAATGTTATTGGAACAGTGTGTGATTGAATCAGAGGGAGTTGGCAACTATTCAGTTTTCGTAAGCGAATCCCTTACCTTCAGAGACAGACAACGCATGCACATTATTTTCCCTCTTCCAAGACACTTTGCTCTTTGAAAATTGTTCTTATTAAAGATTATTGGGCTGCAAAAGTACATACAACGTCTCTGTTTTCAGATCATAAAGTCCTTTCTATAGGTCAGTTCTATTCAGTGAATTTCTAAAAAAATTGTTTAGGGGTACTCTCATTTAGACTCAAGAAAATCACCATTTTATAGTTCAAATTGGGAAAAATAAATACAGTAAATGGACAAAAGTACAGAGATTCACAAAATGTTTAGGGGTATGCATATCCCTGCGTACCCCCAGAAAAAAGCACTGGTTATATTCCATGTGAGACATTAATGTTGTAATCAGTATAAAGTTGGGGAGAAGGGGGAGAGGAAGAGAGGGGGGTAGTAAATTTTCATTCTTTTACAAAGAGTATGTGCGAGGTTTTTGTGTTAGCATCATGTGGGTATGTTCTCTTTCTATTCATTTATTAGTTTTAATTGGCTTTGAGAGAGGTTGGGGGAGCCCAGGGCATGGTTGGTTGACTCCAACATTTCTCCAACGAAAATAGGGACATCCCATTCCATGATGATAATAATAATAATTTTACTATTTATAGCTCACGCATCTGACTGAGTTGCCCCAGCAACTCTGGGCGGCTTCCAACATAATAACATAAAAACATAATACAGTCATACCTCGGGTTAAAGACTCTTTGGGTTAAATCTTTTCAGGTTGCGTCCCGCGGCGACCCGGAAGTAACGGAACGGGTTACTTCTGGGTTTCACCACTTGCGCATGCATAGACGCTCAAAATGCCGTCACACGCATGCGCAGAAGCGGTGAATCACGACCCACGCACGCGCAGACGTGGGTTGCATTCTGCTCATGTTGCGAACAGGGCTCCGGAATGGATCCTGTTCGCAACCAGAGGTACCACTGTAAAACATTTAACATTTTTTTTAAAAAAAAAACCCTTCCCCTATACAGGGTTGCTTTCAGATGTCTTCTGAAGGTGGTATAGTTAGTTATCTCCTTGGCTCGGAGGTCACATAACTCCATACCCTCCAACCTTTCTCCAATGAAAACAGGAACGTCCTAAGGAAAAGTGGGACATTCTGGGATCAAATCAGAAACTGGGACATCTTCTGTAAATCTGGGACTATTCGTGGAAATTAGGGACACTTGGACGGTCCATTGCCTTCATACCAACTTTCCATACATAGACAATCAAGTTAAAAGGAGACCTGCCCCCTGCTAAGATGTGTGATTGAATTTGCATTTTTGAAGCATGTATATGGGAAGGACAGATTGTGAAGCTGAGGCTCCAATACTTTGGCCACCTCATGAGAAGAGAAGACTCCCTGGAAAAGACCCTGATGTTGGGAAAGATTGAGGGCACAAATAGAAGGGGACGACAGAGGACAAGATGGTTGGATACTGTTCTCGAAGCTACCAGCATGAGTTTGACCAAACTGCGGGAGGCAGTGGAAGACAGGAGTGCCTGGCGTGCTCTGGTCCATGGGGTCACGAAGAGTCGGACACAACCAAACGACTAAACAACAACAAATATGGGTTACTTTCTTCTTGTAGGGGGAGAGGATGGGACTAGAGCTCAGTGGTAAGAGTTTGTGTGTAGAGCATCCCAGATTCAAGCCCTGCTGTAATGGCCTGGGAATCTGATTCGGAGGCTGAACCTGAGGAATCCCAGCCTGCACAGGAATCCCCACCTCCAGGGCCAGCTGAGCCGGGGCAGGGGCTTGAATCTGAAGGGCCCTCACCTGTGCCAGATCCTCAGGAGCAGACACCAGCTGAATCCACTCTGGCTCCGGAGGTGATTGAGGACCCATTGCCTGCAGGTGCTCCTCTCCCAGTCCTGCCAGGGGAAGGTGAGGTTGCCTCTGGGTCCAGTAACCCTCCAGCCTCTCTGGAGCTGCAGAGGCTCAGGGCAGAGAGGTGGAGGGAACTAAGTTCTCTCAGGAGGAGTGCTCGCCTCCAGGCCAGGGGAGGCGAGGCACCTGTGGTGACCGGGGCCGTCCTATGCCTTGGAGGAGATAAAGGCCAGTCAGCCCAGTCCCAGGTTGCGGAAGCAGCATCGTTGGTAACCTGTTCCTGCCGTTACCCTGACCTGCTCTCCTGAGTTTCTGACCATGCCCGACTCCTCGCTTTGGTCCTCGCTTCACCCCTGACGGACAGCCTCCTTACCCTCGACCTAGGACCGGACTTAGACCACGCCACACGGTAACACCCCCCCCAGCACACCTGCTATCTCCCGGTAGGCCTGGGAGAGAAACCAGCCTGTAACCATGAAGAATCACTGCAAGTCAATGTAGAGAATACTGAGCTGGATGGGTCTATAGTGTGACTTAATACAAGGCATCTTTCTATGTTTCCTATGAGACACAACTGACCCCAATTTGTGTAGGGAAGTCCAATGGAAATCTAACATTGCTGCATTTCTGCAACACTCCACTGGCAGCAACAGAAGTGTGCTACTGCAGCTTGAATCTCTCAGACCACTGTGGCCTTGCAACCTATTTCCGCTGCGGGTATTGTCTCTTTCAGAGGCCAGGTTACCTTTGGAAATAATTAGAGGTCTCTCCCTCCCTCCATCACAGCCCCACCTGCATGGAACTCATTGCTTGAGATTCTGGGTCCATTTAGATGGGGCTGTCAAGACTTTATAGACCAGCTCCTGATCTCAAAGTGTAATAGCATACAGTTGGGCTCGTTCGATTATTTCTGCTGCTGTGATAACACAGCTGATTTGGTTTTTAATTATTTGCTTGGATGTTTTAATATCGTAGCAGCAATGAGAGCTCGTGTGAAGTGAACAAAAGTGGGCTATTAATCTTCAAATAAATAAGACTCACTCCCCCATTGTACAAGCTGATTTTGTAGCAATATTCCCTCCTCCCAAAGTAGAGATGATAGAGATAGATGATGATGATAGATGATAGATAGATAGATAGATAGATAGATAGATAGATAGATAGATAGATAGATAGATGATAGATAGATGATAGAATTTAAGAGCATCTGAATAGGGTGACTCTGTCTGTGGAAGAAGAGTTTGGATTTGATATCCCGCTTTATCACTACCCGAAGGAGTCTCAAAGCGGCTAACATTCTCCTTTCCCCTCCTCCCCCACAACAAACACTCTGTGAGGTGAGTGGGGCTGAGAGACTTCGAAGAAGTGGGACTAGCCCAAGGTCACCCAGCAGCTGCAGGTGGAGGAGCGGAGACGCGAACCCGGTTCACCAGATTACTAATTTACTGCTCTTAACCACTACACCACACTGGCTCTCTACAGAGGGACTACAGGAGGGACTACAGGACCACACATGTCAGTTCTGCCTCATCCACCCCAATATTTCCACATTGAACTGGAAGGTCCGAATGGAGACTATAAGCAGTGCTATTTTTCTAGAAAAAGTGGTGCTGGAACTCACCATGAACACCTCCCTCATCCTCTTAGAATGGCAATAGCACCTACCTGAGAGGACCCAGAACTAAGTTCTGGTGATTTCCAGCTGAAGAAAGCCTTGATTACCATATTTTTTTGTGTATAAGATGCCCCCATGTATAAGACAGCCCCCCCCTTTTAACCCCAAATTAAGAAATTAAGTTGTTTAACTTTTTTGGGGGGTGGGGAAGGTCACTTCTGTCAATCGCTCAGCTGCCTGCCCACCACTGCCAATCGCTTGCCACAGCCACTGCCGATCCCACACCACGCCCCAGCTGCCAATTGTCTGCTCACTCGCCACCACCAACAGCCCACCCGCCCACTTGCCACAGCCGCCAATCAGCAGCCCAATCGCTGCTGCCAATCTCCTGCTTGCTGCTGCCATTAATTGCACGCCCCCCTGCATCTACTATCCGTGTATAAGAAGATACCCAATTTTTGCCTATTTTTTAAAGCAAAAAGCATTGCCTTATACTTGGAAAAATATGGTAGTTACAATTGCCCTACAATCCCTTACCTTTGTCATGATCACTGTCATCACTAGGCATGACTGGGGAGCCCTACCCCTGGGTTTCTGATCATGGGGAGGATTGCAGAGGCAGATTTGGGGTGGGGGCGTGACTAGTTCAGTTACAACGAGCATGGAGAATGGAGCTCAAGAACTGTGGAAGGGGAGCTGAATTATGGCGCCACACAATACACTGCTTAAATTTGAGATCCCAAGGTCCGTCACTGAGCATTGTAACAAAGACATTTATAATATTCTCCCTCCTTCCTGCTTTCGGACCTTTCAATATTGAGCTAACATGGGAAGTTTAGGAACAGAGAGGGTAGCTGCCTACTTCACAGATACAATTTAAGGGTCCCAGAATAGGGTCACTGATGTGTGATTATCAGTCCTCTCTCTATCCAGCATCCAAGCGAGTGACCTTTGGAAAATGCAAAATTTCATAGAATTATAGACTTGGAAGGGATCCCAAGAGTCCTGCAATGAAGGAAGTAAATTTTGCAAGTAAACAATTTCAGAATCAGCCAGGCTGGTGGCTTTCCTCCTTAAGCTGCCCTTCCTGGATTCTGCCCCACTTTAAAAGAGGCATTTCATGCACACATTTTGATGAGTCTTACGAGTCTACCATTCCTCTTACATGCAGATGCTGTTAAGTGTAGGGCAAAAACAAAACAAAACAAAGCCGTAAACTCAACACTACAGTGTCTTGCATGAAGCAACAATCCTAGGTGATGCCAACTTTTCACATTTACATTTAGTGTAAACAGTGCCAATTAGTGACAGAATTTAATAGCTGCCAGCCCGCCCCTCCAAATAAACATGTTGATCTAAATTTGCCAAGAGCTCCTTCTCATAAATTGCACAAGAGAAAAGAGCAGAGCAGTGTGTGCTGGAAACTCTCACATCCCTACTCTTACTTTAATTTTATTTTTAAAGGGAAATGGCTTCCTTACAGAGGGGCTTTCAAAGAGCATCGCTGTAAACAGTTATGTGGTTTCCCGATGCAACAAATCGGGAGACCTTTGATGGTTTTCACACTTAAATCAAGTTTTGTTTTTTGTTTTTTATTCCCCATGTCTGACATTTGAATGAGAAAAACCTTACATTGGGCCAGGCTGTGCATTTGATTCTAAAACTGGTTCTCCTTTGGTTGTTATTTCCCTTTTCCTACCACACTGGAAATGGTTTTCAAAGACTGGATGAAAAAACATCTCAGAAACTTGGGTTATACAGTGGTACCTCGGGTTACATACACTTCAGGTTACATACGCTTCAGGTTACAGACTCCGCTAACCCAGAAATAGTGCTTCAGGTTAAGAACTTTGCTTCAGGATGAGAACAGAAATCGTGTTCTGGCGGCACAGCAGCAGCAGGAAGCCCCATTAGCTAAAGTGGTGCTTCAGGTTAAGAACAGTTTCAGGTTAAGAACGGACCTCCAGAATGAATTAAATTCTTAACCCAAGGTACCACTGTAATGTAATGCACAATCCCTTGGGATTTAGTCCCATTGGAATATATACTCAGAGTCGCTAAATCTGCCCCTTCATTACCTTGCACATTACCAGGTAGGACCCTAGGACTGGGCACCAGCCCTCCTTCACATTCCCTCAACCCCTGCCCATATCTTGCTAGCTGCTCAAGACTCATCCACCACCGCTGTCCAATCTGCACCACAGTCCTTTTAAGCCCATGTTCTCCTGCTATGACTTTCTGTGCCACCAAGCTTAGAGTCGGCTGCCGTGTTATGAGAGCCAGAGAGGCAGGATCTGTGCTGCCGTTTTAAGCCCCCCCCCTCGTCTCTCTGCCTCTGGCTCCCAGCAGCACCCTGGGAAATGACATCATCATGCTGCACTACCAAGTTTGGAGCTGGCCACTATGTTGCGAGGGGCAGAGAGGCAGGATTTGCTGTCATGGCGGCACTGTGAGGGGTGGGAGAAAGCCTCAAAATTGGGATGCCCCAATTTCAAGCCAGATTTACAGAAGCTGTCACAGTTTCTGATTTGATCCTGGAATGTCGTGCTTTTCCTTAGGATGTCCCTCTTTTCATCAAAGAAACATTGGAAGGTATGGAGCATAGCTGTCAACCATCCCTTATTTGGCGGGAAAGTCCCTTATCCCAGCGCCGTGTCCTGCTGCTGTCCCTTCCTGATGATGTCCCTTAAATTTCCCGGGTTTCAAAGGAAGCAGCTCCTCTCCCTCCCTCCCTGCCGGCCAGGGAGGAGGGAGGCTCCAACTGTGTTGCTTGGCTGTGTTGCTCACCCAATAAGGAGTCTAAGAATGACTGAGGGGTGGAGCTTGCATGCCTTGTGCCCGGCCGCATTGCCTGGGGACTCGCCTTTGCTCAGCGCTTGCCAGCAGAGAGGTGAGGGTGGTTTCCCTTGCTGCATCCCCTTTGCCGGGTTGCTGCGCTGTGGGAACCACCGCTGGAGGCTTCTTTGGGCTGCTGGCTGGGCTTTCTGCCTTTGGCTCGGAGGGGCTCGGAAGTTGAACATACCTGTGCTAGGAAAATCCCTTATTTTGACTGCTGATCCCTTATTTTCGTGGCTGCTGGTCCCTTATTTTCAAATCTGTAAGTTGACAGCTATGGTATGGAGTTATGCAATCCCCAAACCAAGGAGATAAGTAACCACACAACCTTTAGAAGACGTCTGAAGGCAGCCCAGTATAAGGAATTTTTTAAAAAAAGCTTTAATGCTTTATTATTATTTTATATATATTGGAAGCTGCCCAGAGTGGCTGGGGCAACCTAGTCAGATGGGCAGGGTATAAACAACAACAACAGCAACAGAATAGAATGTCCCTGTTTTCATCAGAGAAATGTTGGAGCATGTGCTTCTGCTACTGTATCACTGTTGAGGCTTGGAGTTGTAAAATGCATTTATTAGCTTCCTATCTGGTCAAAGGATTAATGTCAGGGACCTTGACTTTGTACTAACACTGCAGAGCCATTTAACCTTCAGAAAACTTAACGACAGGAAAACACGCAGACACTAAAAGAGCCATCAGACGTGTTTTGGCAAATGTGCCCATTTTAACGTCTTTATCAGGCTGCTGCCGATTTACGCCTGTTTATCTTTCCAAATATTACGATGGCTCACACTGTTGCCGCATCGGATATTAAAATGTACTTTATTCCAGAACTGATGGAACTCTCAGTGGTTAAGAAAAACGGAGAAGAAGAATAGAAGAGTAGGGAGAAGATTTAGGTATCTCTGAAGATTTCTTATCACTGCGCAACATAACTCTCTAACGGTTCGGTGCCTTGGAGGGTCATCGGAGATCACTTATCATATAAATCAAAAAGGTGGCAGGCTATAAGAGCGCAAGCCTATAGCAATTTCATGTCTTTGCTCACAGACATCAAATCTATCTTTTAGGCAGACTATAGAAAAGGATAATGCGCCAGTTCATTTCTACCACCCAAGAAACCCAAATCGGGAGATCAGCTAATCTGAAGTTGCCACTACGGCTCCCGATTCAATAGCAATTCACTACAAAAATGGCTGGTCTCACACCTTCTAAGATTTGATTGGTTTAAACTCTCATTTATGTGGCATACTATTTCTGCTTTGCGGAAAGGACTCCTGCGTGTGGCCCCAATACAATTGCCTACCCTGAAACACACCTAGTACAATTTGGTCACATTCATGCCATATGCTTAAAATGCTATTATGCTGCTTTAAGAGTCATGATTTCCAGCAAATAATTCTTTGTTAGAATCATAGAATTGTCGAGTTGGAAGGGACCCCAAGGGTCATCTAGTCCAACCCCCTGCAATGCAGGAATCTTCGCTAAAGCATCCAGGACAGGTGGCCATCCAACCTCTGCTTAAAAACCTCCAAGGAAGGAGAGACCACAACCTCCTGAGGGAGACGGTTCCACTGTTGAACAGCTCCTACTGTCAGAAAGTTTTTTCCGATGTTTAGTCGGAATCTCCTTTCTTGTAACTTGAAGGCATTGGTTTGAGTCCTTCCCTCCAGAGCAGGAGAAAACAAGCATGTTCCCTCTTAAGGGTGCTTAGAATTGCAGATCTGCAAGGGGCCTTCAACTCTCAGCACCCTTAAAAGCTACAGTTCCCAAAATTCTTTGGGGAAAGCCATGGCTGTTAAAATGCTATGGTGTGGATGTATGTAAGATATTTTTTACAGGTGTGAACATGCAATGGGCTGTATCCAATTGGTGCCCTTAAGCCAGACAAGCCTTTTGGTCCTGTGAAAGATTCTGCTAATGGATGAGCAGCAGAGGCAATTTTGGCCAATTCCCCCCCTTCAGCTCCCATTCCCCTGAACACCAGTTTTGGAGAGTCTTGTACAAATTGGCAAAAATCCCCTCCTCTGATAGAAGACCCTTCTACCAAAGCAACAGAGCTCAGAAGACCAGTTAGACCTTACTCAATATATATTTGTTTCCAATACTCAGTCTCGTCCTAATTTATTTTTAGGGCACTGCTTTATTTATGCTGATCATCGTTTTTGTGCGAGTGTTTTTTCTCCCAAATCCAGTGGGCCACCTCTCGATTCAGGTCACAGGGAAAAGATTACACCAGGGGCTTCCTATTTCTGTTGCCTCTCAGGAATAACGAGAAGTGCTAGTTTTGACCTATAAAAGACTAAATGGTTGAGGGCCGGGTGTTTTACGGACAGCTTCTCTTTCTCCCACTGTGATTGCTGGGGTCTGCTAGCGGCCATCATTTAACAGTACCCTCCCTGCCTCAGAAACGAAGATTGAGGACATGCTCTTAATTAGTTGGGAAATTGGGTTTTTTTTCTCCTGGTGATCTGCCCAAACTTTCTAGAGATGATGGCAGATACTGGGTTGCATTCAATGGTAGGTGCGTAAATGAAAGTACCGTATTTTTTGCTCTATAGGATGCACCCAACCATAGGAGGCACCTTGTTTTAGAGGGGGAGAACAAGAAAAAAATATATCCCCCTCTCTGCTCAGCGCCCCTTCAGCGAAGCAGGAGGAGAAACGGAGCCCCTTCCATTTCTCCTCCCGCTTGGCTGAAGGGGCGTTGTGCAGCTCTTCCTCTCTGCTGAAGCCAGGAGAGTCTTGCTCTCCTGGCTTCAGCAAAAGGAACCCGAAGCCTATCCCTGAAGCCTGGAGAGCGAGAGGGGTCTGTGCACATCGACCCCTCTCGCTCTCCTGGCTTCAGCGAAAGCAACGCGAAGCCAAGGAGCACGGAGGGAGCACTCCCTCTGCGCTTTGGAGGCTTCGTGTTGCTATCGCTGAAGCCAAGGAGCCTGCATTTGCTCCATAGGATGCACACACATTCCCCCTGAATTTTTGGAGGGGGGAAATTGTGTCCTATAAAGCGAAAAATACGGTACTTCCACTGGGGAAGGACAAGGCACATTATTTCACAAATTCCTTGACTCCCCAAGCAACTGCAGTCCTCCATGTCATGTACCATACAGCTGTAAAGGCTTCCCCAACCCTCAGGAGTAGCTTTTATTGGGGTACATGGCTCTGTATGAGAGCACTCTGCCATGCTACATTTTGTTGAAGGTTCCACTTGTGACACCTTCGTGTTCATACGTTCATTTGCACATGTGCACTGGAGTCAAGATGTCTCCACCAACCCCCTCAAAGATTTAACTACTAGAGACTACCAGGAGGGGCTCCGCAGAAGGGCAAGTCTGCTCAAATAATATGTTTAAGTCCTTCTCCCTCCCCAGGTAAAACAGGGGCTGTGATTTGCAAGAAATTAGATACTCTCTCTCTCAAACAGGGACCCTTGGAATGTATGGTACATAACAGACAAATACAAGCTTCACCGAGTAAGGATATGACTTCTCATGTAAAAGAAGCGAGAGCTTTTGAACTTTCACAGCACTATTTATTTGCAAGGGGATGAATAGCACAACTCCTATTCTAAAGCACAGATGGAGCTTAGCTCCCATGCAGAACCGTAGAAGAGAGCCAAAGGGAAGCTAAACATCTTCAATCATTGCCTCTTCCTGCTTGTCATTATTTGCTTTCAGCAAATAAGCTTGACCTCCCTCAGCAACCTAATGTCTGGTGAAATTGTCGAGCATAGATCTCACATCCAAACAACATCAGCTCCCATCTTAGTGGGCAAAGGCTGGAGGATGCCTGTGATGCTAATTCACTTTGCATGGTGAACAAAATTTTTGGTCAACGGCTTGGCCCCTCCAGTCGGTTAGGATGGGGATTTTGTTTTTAACTTTTGGTGTGTTAGAAAGTTTTGGTTTTAAGTGATCCTGGCAGTGCGGTTGTACACGTACCCCCATGTTAAATTGCTAAGAGAGACACTTAAAACCACATCTTGTACTCCCCAGCAAAAGAATATTTTAGGTGAAGCTAGTGATACTTATCTACGCGGGTGGTGCTGTGGGTTAAACCACAGAGCCTAGGACTTGCCGATCAGAAGGTCGGCGGTTCGAATCCCCGCAATGGGGTGAGCTCCAGTTGCTCGGTCCCTGCTCCTGCCAACCTAGCAGTTCGAAAGCACGTCAAAGTGCAAGTAGATAAATAGGTATTGCTCCGGCAGGAAGGTAAACGCCGTTTCCGTGCGCTGCTCTGGTTCGCCAGAAGCGGCTTAGTCATGCTGGCCACATGATCTGGAAGCTGTACGCCAGCTCCCTCGGCCAATAAAGCAAGATGAGCGCCGCAACCCCAGAGTCAGTCACGACTGGACCTAATGGTCAGGGGTCCCTTTACCTTAGTGACACTTATCTTCACCCACCTCCAGCTCTCTTCATATTGGTGATAGTGCATGAAAAGCAGGATGCCAGAGAAGGCTGGCATGGGTGGATGAGGAAACAAATCTCATTGTTACTATTGTACAGTAGCCTAGCTTCTTACACACACACACACACACACGTGTGCCAAGTTGTGCCCAACTTTGAAGGGGCTGAGTGTGTGAGTGATGTCATGCACGTGCGGATGTGCATGATGTCACATGCATCATGCATGCACGTGATGACTGTTGCATCGGGAGAGGCCAATTAGGCCTCCCATGATGTGACACTGGTGCACTAGGCCATGCTGATTGGCTTGGGGCCAAATCCTGCCAGGCCTCCTCTGCCCCCTCAGGATTGGGGGACTGAGCCCTATCCCGGTGGACATGGGGTGGGGGTTGTAGAGGCCTCAGCCCCATAGAGTTGGCATGCCTGCTCACAAACCACTCTCTGTCCTCATTCCAGGCAATAGACCAGAGATTACTGCATCTGCCAGAAGCCATACTCCAGTACAAATCTACATCTGATGAGGGTTCAGACAACCTCATTTAGAGGAGAGAGAAAGGAGTTCACCACTGGGCCTCCAAAAATTATTCATCAAGACGAGAGGTCCTTCCTGATGACTACATCATCCACCTCACAAATAAAGAGAAGAGATACTTTGCGTTGCTCATTAAGAAACCCTTAATGATCTACAGTGGAACCTCAGTTTTTGAACTTAATCCATTCCGGAAGATCGTTCGGCTTCCAAAAAGTTCAAAAACCAAGGATCAATGGGCTGGCTGCAAAGTCAATGGGGAAAACATGCAAAACGTGGCTCGGAAGCCATTTGGCTTCCAAAAATTGTTCAGAAGCAGTTACTTCTGGGTTTTCGGCATTCGGGAGCCAAAACGTTCCAAAATGGAGGCCTAACCAAGATTTGATTGTATTGCAGATCTTCCATCTGCCGGTAGGCTGTGGTCTAGGGTGTTCCGGAACTTGTGTTCCAGAGCTGATCTCTCCTGTCAGCAGATAAGAGCTACTGTGGTTAGAGCAGCAGGCAAGGACCAGGGAGAACAGGGATCAAATCCCCATTTGGCCATCAAGCTCACTGGTCAACCAGCCACTGCCTCTTAGCTTAATTCACTTTACATGGTTGAGGTGAGTATGAAATGGAGACAAGGGAAAACCACGGACACTATCTTGAGTGCACGTAATGAATGAATAAAATGACTTGGAACAATAGATGCATGCATACTTTTTGCTAACTTCATAATATGCATAGCCATAATAATAATAATAATAATAATAATAATAGTAATATGCATTCACTGTGGGTGGTTATGTGCAGACATACAGACATCTATCTCCACCTCTGGAGAGGAACCCTCCAACTGTATTATGATTCCAGACAAGTAATTAAACTAATTCATATTGCAGAGGAATGACATGGCAAACCACAGAGTCAACGCTGCCAAGCCAAATAAACAGTAGTTAGGCTCCTGTTCTTTCACTGTGCTGCTCATCCAATTTGTTAATGGCACATACATGCTTTTAAGCCAACTGCTTTAATCAAAATCAACATGTCCTGGTTACACTACAGCCTTGGAAATATAAGGGCACATAAAAGACCCCAAAAGCGACAGACGTTTGAAATGGATAATAGATTGCAACTGGAGTCATTTCCTGCCTAGAAGACAAGAGAGGAACATGCCAACTGGAGGCTTTCGCCAACCCACTTAAGATTCTAAATGAGCCTTTCAGCTATTTAATTCATACCGATTCGCATCTCTTTGCTTATGAATAGCTAACCAGTAGATATTGACCAGTGTGAACAAACCGGTGGAACAAATGCCATTGCTTCGGTGACAGAATGGCGCCTAGTCTATTAGACAGGTATATGACAGGACAACATCTATGATTGATTGAATGAGAATATGCGAGTCTCACCCTTAAGAACAGGGTTTGCAACAGGTAAAGGTAAAGGGACCCCTGACCATTAGGTCCAGTCGTGACTGACTCTGAGGTTGTGGCGCTCATCTCACTTTATTGGCCGAGGGAGTGGGCGTACAGCGTCCGGGTCATGTGGCCAGCATGACAAAGCCACTTCTGGCGAACAAGAGCAGTGCACGGAAACGCTGTTTACCTTCCCACCGGAGCGGTACCTATTTATCTACTTGCACTTTGACGTGCTTTCGAACTGCTAGGTTGGCAGGAGCAGGGACTGAGCAACGGGAGCTCACCCCATCACAGGGATTCGAACCGCTGACCTTCTGATCGGCAAGTCCTAGGCTCTGTGGTTTAACCCACAGCGCCACCCGCGTCCCTTTTGCAATAGGTGCACTGAATCAAAAGAAGGGGCTCACCCTTTGGCAGCAGAACTGTCTCTCGCAGGAGGTTGTGGACTCTCCTTCCTCGGAGGTTTTTAAGCAGAGGTTGGATGGCCACCTGTCATGGATGCTTTAGCTGAGATTCCTGCATTGCAGGGGGTTGGACTAGATTGCCCCTGGAGTCCTTTGCAACTCGACAATTCTATCATTCTTTGACCTACATGCACTAATCAGTGCTCACAAAGAGCTAGTTTGGTTATCTCCCACTTGGATTACTGCAATGCCTTTGAAGGTGACCCGGAAACCATGACTAATCCAGAATGCGGCAGCTAGACTGGTGACTGGGGGCGGCTGCTGAGACCATATTACACTGGTCCTTAAAGACCTACATTGGCTCCCAGTACGTTTCCGAGCACAATTCAAAGTGTTGGTGCTGACCTTCAAAGCCCTAAATGGCCTCTGCCCAATATGCCTGAAGGAGCGTCTCCACCCCCATCGTTCAGTCTGGACACTGAGGTCCAGCTCCGAGGGCCTTGTGACGGTTCCTTCTCTGTGAGAAGTGAGGTTACAGGGAACCAGGCAGAGGGCCTTCTTGGTGGTAATGCCCTCCCTTCAGATGTCAAAGGGATAAAGAACCACACAATTTTTAGAAGACATCTGAAGGCAGTCCTGTTTAGGGAAGTTTTTAATGTCTGTTTTTAGTGTTCTGTTTGGAGCCGCCCAGAGTGGCTGGGGAAACCCAGTCAGATGGGCAGGGTATAAAATAATAATAATAATAATAATAATAATAATAATAAACAAAGTTCTCTAAACTACACCTGAATGTGGTTCCCGTAATTGGAAATAAACAACTATCTGACTTTTAGAAGACATCTGAAGGCAGCCCTGGTTAGGGAAGTTTTTAATGCTTGATGTTTTATTATGCTTTTATATTTGTTGGTAGCCGCCCAGAGTGGCTGGGGCAGCCCAGTCAGATGGACGGGATAACAACAACAACAACAACAAGGGATTCCCCTCTCTCATCTCCATCTGCCTGCTTTCTTCTGTTTTTATTTTTTCCTTCCCTTTTTTCTATTTATTTATTTATTTATTTATTTCATTTTACATGTTTTTAGTGTTCTGTTGGGAGCCTCCCAGCCAGATGGGCTGGGTATAAATAATAATTTTATTATTATTATTATTATTATTATTATTATTATTATTAAAAGCTGATGTGGTTCAAAAATCTCTGAACTACACCTGAAAGTGGTTTCTATAATTGACATGTGAATGAAGTTCATTTTCTCTCTCTCTCTCTCTCTCTCTCTCTCTCTCTCTCTCTCTCTCTCTCT
>JAXCMG010000075.1:2044999-2085774 GCA_034642415.1 Podarcis siculus | reverse complement strand
AATAATAATAATAATAATAATAATAATAATAATAATAATAATAATAATAATAATTTATTTAAAACCTGCCCATCTGGCTGGGTTTCCCCATCCACTCTGGGCAGCTTCCAACAGAACACTAAAATACAATAACCTAATAAACATTAAAAGCTTCCCTAAACAGGGCTGCCTTCAGATGTCTTCTAAAAGTCTGGTAGTTATTTTTCTCTTTGACATCTGGTGGGAGGGCGTTCCACAGGACGGGTGCCACTACCGAGAAGTCCCTCTGCCTGGTTCCCTGTAACTTGGATTCTTGTAGCGAGGGAACCGCCAGAAGGCCCTCAGCGCTGGACCTCAGTGTCCGGGCTGAACGATGGAGGTGGAGACGCTCCTTCAGGTATACTGGACCGAGGCCGTTAGGGCTTTAAAGGTCTGCACCAACACTTTGAATTTTGCTCAGAGTCAATGTAGGTCTTTCAAGACCGGTGTTATATGGTCTCGGCAGCCGCTCCCAGTCACCAGTCTAGCTGCCGCATTCTGGATTAGTTGTAGTTGCAGACATCAAGAGAAGACTTGATGTCGTGAATGTCTGAAGTTCTTTTTCCTAATCCTTTGGGTTTCCTAAGCCTATTTTATATTTAGTTCGTTCTGTGCTTATTCCTTCCTACTCTTCCAGCCCTGGTTGAGTTCCTCTTTATCTCACCCTTCCTCCGACTACCTCAGGGCAGTATGCATGATTCCTTCCCACCTCACCCAGAGGCGGAGCTAGCTGCTCCGGCACCTGGAGCGGCGCACATTCTGAGCATCCAGGGGCAGGGCTAGCCACGAGCAGCGAGTGTCCTGGGGGGGGGGGGTGTTGCCTGTGGTGAGCGGCGAGCATCCTGAGGGGGGTGCCGCCCGCGACAAGGAGTGAGCATCCCAGGGGGTGGCGCGGTGATGTCACCCCCCTCAGGGATGACACCCAGGGTGGCCCACACCCTCCGCACCCCCCTTCCCACCCCTAATTTTTTTTTTTATGCAATCACCACAATGCGAAATACCTAGCTGGGTTGAGAGACAGTGACAGGCCACCACCCTCAGTTACAACAGTAACTTTCATAACTTGGTCCACAAAAGTATGTGCAGCGCCTCTCTCTTTTTTCAAGTAACATTTTTTACAGATCAGTTTTGTTTGTTGAGACATTAGGAAGAAAAGGGGGAGACAGGTGGAATAACTAATCATGTATTAGAAATCACCCCAGAATTGGCCCTACTAAACATCTTCCAAGACAATAATGCCCATCTACACCACAAAGAACTCATAACCCACCTACTTTCAGCAGCCAGAAGTATCATAGCCAGACACTGGAGAGACCTGTCAGGAGTAAGAATGGACCAATGGTACCAAATAGTATGGGAAACAGCCTTACTAGAAAAATTAACCAATAAACTGAAACTGTAAAGGTAAAGGGACCCTTGACCATTAGGTCCAGTCGTGACCGACTCTGGGGTTGTGGCGCTCATCTTGCTTTACTGGCTGAGGAAGCCGGCGTACAGCTTCCGGATCAGGTGGCCAGCATGACTAAGCCGCTTCTGGCGAACCAGAGCAGCACATGGAAACGCCGTTTACCTTCCCGCCAGAGCAGTACCTATTTATCTAGTTGCACTTTGACCTGCTTTCAAACTGATAGGTTGGCAGGAGCAGGGACCGAGCAACAGGAGCTCACCCTGTCGCGGGGATTCGAACCGCCAACCTTCTGATCGGCAAGTCCTAGCCTCTGTGGTTTAACCCACAGCGCCGCCCGCGTCCCAAACTGAAACTGACACGGGGACAAATAGAAGAAGATGCCTTCACCCCCGAATGGCTCCCCTTCATCACACACACAGCCCAACAGGACAATGACAAAAATCCACCAACAGCATACAAATCAATATGGCTAACCTGACCCAAAACACCCACCCACCCCACTTGCACATGAACAGTAGTTTTCTGAGGGGGAAAGGGATGTTCTAAGAGCGTTCAGCACCCTTAACAAACTACAGCTCCCAGGATACTTTGGCAGAAGCTATGACTTTTTAAAGTGGCATGATACTGCTTTAAATATATAATGCAGATGGGGCCTGCGTCACATTCAAACCAATGACCTAACCATGTGGGGAAAAAAGATTAGTTTCTTGTGAAGATTCAAGCCTCTTATTACTTCAGGCAACAGAGCTCCCTTAGTTTGCTGGTGTTGGCGATGTGGCAATGTTAATTATATCCTAGATGTGTTTATAAGGATGAAATCTCACTATCTGGCAGTGAATGTCTCTGTCTGAATTTCTCTCTCTCTCTCTCTCTCAACATGCAAACTGATGCACATGGTATCTTAGGAACCAAAGAGCCTAAGTTATTGTTCTTTGTTATAAGTCAGAAGTCTGCTCAAAACGAGGGACGGCAGAAGATTGACAAGGAAATGGTGCTGATGGCTTGGTTGCCAGTCAGAGGGGGGGGGGGGATATAAATCACAGGCTGATTTCACTCGCGCTCCCTTCCTATTCAAGCTGCAAGCAGCCCTCTGGAGATAAAAGCATCAGAAAGCTGAAAAGAGTTGACATTACAAACTTGGCTCTCCCGTGTCATGTTGCACAAACAGGGAAAAGGAGGATCTGCCAACACGAAAGCCAAAGATAATATGGAACGCTTAAAGGCAACATATTGACCTTATTTAAAGCCTCAGAAGCTTAACATTAGGATTTGGTTAACAAGAGCAGCAGCAGCAGAGGCAATCTGAATGAAACACTCTTTATTTATCACATTCTCCTGTACATATTCGGTTTGCTTTATCTCGTAAGTCCCTCAGATCGAGTGGACAGATTCAAAGTGTAATGATTTACATCAGTCATTGCTTAATACATTCAGATATGTCCATGCATTGGAGGTATTTGCATTCAATTACCCAGGTTGTCAGGTAGCAATGTTTGGCTTTCCGGAAACGAAAGTGCCGTTGTATAATGTGAACTTTCACATTCTCCTCCTTCTCCCCCTCCTTCTTGAAGAAACCCCATTTTCAATCTGCATCCTGTTTATAATCTATATTCCTCAAAGCTAATAGACTGAAATATTAACGGGGCGGCGGGAATAACCTTGGTTTGCATGGCAACTGGTAGAGTTAGTGAGATCCTACAACAAAGGCAATTATGAAGGGATTTTCTGAACACTGCAGATGAAGAAAGACTTAAGGATAAAGCACTCGAGGGTACATCGAACCACCTGGAAGTAAATTAGTAAAAACAAAACAAAAAGGCATGTTTCCATTCCCCGACACAGCGATGGAGTGTTTTTCTTTGGCTTAATCCATAAGGAATGAACAATTATTATTATTATTATTTTGGAATTTCCGACAGATTCAGCCTGAGGGCCTCAAATCGCTTGTTTTTGCTTTCATTAATAAAAAAGAATACTAAGAATAACCATCAAAGTGTGGCTTCTAAGTACAATATCTGTAAGATAAAACAATGCAACAGCATCTTAAGCACAGCAGCCTAACTCCAGTTCAGATAAATACATATATTTTTAAAAAGATCCGCTGACCCCAGTGGGTCATTAAATATAAATAAACGTCTGGGTATAAGAAATACTTCTTTATTTTTTAAAAAATCAAGCTTTGCTTTTCACCATCTGTATCCCAGCACAGCTTCTGATCAGTCCTTCTGAAAGAAACAGGCTTGTGTGTTGGAAGGCTGGAGAGATAGGAGAGATTTCCATAATCATTCTACCATTACCAAGCATGTATCTTGCCTTCAACAGAGATGATCACCAGGGCCTGGTGTTAGTGATTAGCATAGCTAGAGATGTGACTGAGGCCTACGAATACATCATTATTATTACATATATAACCCACCTTTCCTCAAAGGTGGCATGTGTGTTTCTCCCCCTCCCTGTTTTATCCTCACAACAATCCCATGAGGTAGGTTATGCTTAGAAGCGATGCCTGGCTGAAGATCTTCCAATGAACTTCGTGGCTGAGTAAGGATTCGAACTCTAGGCTTCCTACTCCTGCATTCTAACCACTTCACCACATTGGTATCTGCATGCTGTAGCAAAGACGTACCTGGGAATTGTGGCTTGGGTCCAAACAACTGTGAGCGGGAGGACAATAACCACTAGAGCCTTCTGTGAATTTTTGAACAATTGCTAATGGAGGAGGCACCTCAGCAAAAGAGGAAAGAGAAACCTGGAGCAGCGTCAGATTGGATTGACTATCAGCCAGGCTATTTCAGAGCCAATCTCAAGCTCCCTTTCCCTCAACCTGGGAGTCAGGGAGTGATTGCCAGCCTCCCAATTTCTTGGCTATCAAATGCCAGCTTCACTCAGCCAGTAATTTTTGCTGATACAGGCTGCCTATGTGTGTTCGGACTGTGTTAAACTGCCACTTGACAGTCAGGGATCTGGGAGACTTGCATGTTGTTATATTTGGAGCTTAGGGTGGCTGGGAAGTTAGTGTAAATTGGGAATTCTTCTTCGACTCAGATTTTAATCTGAGCCAGAGAAGAACGGTGGGGTTTGCAAGGGCTTTCCTCTTCTTTGAGACATGGAAAGTTACCCAGGAGGAAACACAGCCAGTAGCCTTAAAATGTTCCTTGTTGCTGCTTAAGTGTATTGTGGTGAGAGAGAAAGAATGGACAACAGAAGAATAATGCTTGCCATGGCACAGAGAAAAGACAGAGACTATTATGGAGTAGACGGATAACAGGATGGTGGCATAACCCAAAGAAGGGTTCACAAAGACCTGCGCATATAAAACAACTATTGGCTGAATCCGGCAAAGATTCCTCAAGTGAGATACACATTCCCCTTCCTTATTACTTGTCCCCATGAAGCTGGTACAGTGGTACCTCGGGTTATGAACTTAATTCATTCCGGAAGTCCGTTCTTAACCCGAAGCATTCTTAACCTGAGGCACACTTTCCCTACACAGGCCTCCCGCAACCCTGGAAGTGGATTGCGTTTGTATCCCGGGGAAAAGTTCACAACCTGGGACACCTACATCCAGGTTTGTGGAGTTCCTAACCCGAAGCGTTCGTAAGCAGGACTGTTTGTAACCTGAGGTACCACTGTATTAAAAAGTATATTGCCTCTGAACAAGGGAACATCGCTTAGCTAGCTTGTCTCCATATCATTAACTGATTGGCAGAGAATGGGTCAAACCCAAAACACCTAGTAAAAGGGGCTGTACTTTGTGGGTGTCCGGCATGGGCCTGATATTACGGTGTGATATCATGCAGCAGGATAAGGCCCAACGAGACCCGTTGCAGCCTCTGGAAGGTAAGACAGCATGCAGCAGGGGGTGGCGGGCAGTGGGGGCTGAGCACCCACAACAACCAAAATGTGGGTGCTTGGGAGTTGGTGCCACTGTATAATCAAAATCACAATTTTGGGGGGAGTTAAAAGTACTGTTGCTGGTCACTGCTTGGTTTAACAGCAACCTACTAGCAGTTCCTCAGAGTAATTTAAGTTGTTGAGTTAGGTTAATGAATTTGAACTTGAACTTGAAAAGGCAATGGCAATTTTTTGACAGCAGGTTAATGCAATGGAAGATTAAACCTCTCTTCCACACACCGTGTCACTATATGAAAGCGAACAGCATCACACCCACTTAGAAAATCACCTAGGCTGGTATTTGTTTCAATAATGTATAGTCTTAGGCTCCTGCATTGGAGATTTGGGTATGACAGAAGCGGCAACAGATTGCGGCATTGCTCAGCAGCCTCGCACTAGGGGGGAATAAATGATAAGTGATTGTCTTTTGTGGGAGCTCATTCCACTCATTGGGAACATTCACTTTCACAGTTAATGGCACTGAGCAATCAAATGAATAGGGACGTGGATGAAATTTCAAAGCACTTCCGCTCCATTTGATCATTAATAATTGTCTCCCTACCTGCTCCTGGTATCTTAACTCAATTACATGCTTTATGATGTCACACGTGTGAGTACTTTAAGGTAATGATTGTGTTCTTAATCAGAAAGCAATTTGGTATAATTTTTTTTTTTAATATAATACAAGACCAAAATGGAATCAGCTAAATTTGCTTTCTAAAGTACAATTAATAATAAAAACCAGACTATTACACCCTGAGGGCAATCGAGCCAGTTTCACGAGAAATGTGCTACGGCATAAATAACGAACAATTCTCAGGTTAATCCATCTATCTTTTCACAAAGGCAAAAAGGCTGCAAAGAAATGCGATATATCCTGAGCAGACTGAAAAGCAAGGGATTCCATGAACCTGTTCACAGCATTTCATGTACAGCATTTCATTTGTTGTTACATGGTGACTCACAGCTGAAAGGGCGGAATAACTCTGCTGAAAAGTGTGTCTAAGGTTACATAAAAGCCAGGTCTGTTGTGTGTAAGCTGTCATAGCCATTCCCCATTTCTGCAGTCAACGAGCGGTGAATAAAAAAAGGTAAAGGTAAAGGACCCCTGGACGGTTAAGTCCAGTCAAAGGCGACTATGGGGTTGTGGCGCTCATCTCGCTTTCAGGCCAAGGGAGCTGGTGTTTGTCCTCAGACAGCTTTCTGGGTCATGTGGCCAGCATGACTAAGCCGCTTCTGGTGCAACAGAACACCATGACGGAAACCAGAGCACATGGAAACACCGTTTACCTTCCTGCCACAGCGGTACCTATTTATCTACTTGCACTGGTGTGCTTTTGAACTGCTAGGTTGGCAGGAGCTGGGACAGAGCAACAGGAGCTCACCCCGTCACGGGGATTCGAACCACCAACCTTATGATCAGCAAGCCCAAGAGGCTCAGTGGTTTAGACCACAGCGCCACCCACATCCCTTAATGAGTGGTTTAATATACACTTGTGTACTGGCTGCATCGCTTCTATAGAGACTCTCTCTTGAGCAATGGTACTGAAGCCTGAGGATGTGGGTGGCACTGTGGTCTAAACCACCAAGCCTCTTGGGCTTGCCAATGGTAAGGTTGGCAGTTTGAATCCACACGGCGGGGTGAGCTCCTGTTGCTCTGTCTCAGCTCCTGCCAACCTAGCAGTTTGAAAGCACACCAGTGCAAGTAGATAAATAGGTACCACTGCGGCGGAAAGGTAAACTGTGTTTCTGTGCTCTCTGGCACTCATCATGGTGTCAGAAGTGGTTTAATCATGCTGGTCACATGATCCGGAAAAGTGGTCTGTGAACAAAAACCAACTCCTTTGGCCTAAAAGCGGAGATGAGGACTGCACCCCATAGTCAAATTTGTCTGAACTTAACCATCCAGGGGTCCTTTACCTTTACCTTTTACCTTACTGAAGCCTATTGTCAACATCCCTGGTCATGTCACAGTTACCCAACTGTTACCCACAATCCCTAGCCAAGCACATTGAGTCATTCTTCCCTGCCACTTGTGAACTGTTTAAGCCTAGAGGAGAGTTGCCATTTATTTGCCCATCAGAAGGGAAACTCAAAATGATGACTCAGAGATCTGGAGACAGTCATCTGTCATATCCAATAAGCGTGAGTGAGCTACGAGGATGCTTGGCCATTGTTGTAACAATTAGTTTACTGAAAAGCAAGGTGCCTACCAAAAAATAAAATAAAAGTAAAATTGGAAGTACTTCATTTTAAAAAGGGTTGTGTAACGTGTGTAAGATTGCATTTCTTTTGCTTTTAGGAATCCCTCTACACAGTGGAGTAGCGTGGGTTGTCAGCACCCGGGGCAAGGCAAGTAATTTGCGCCCCCTAACCCGTGGATTTGCGCCCCCTAACCCGTGGATTTGCCCTAACCCCAGATGTTGTGCCCGGTGCGGCCGGCCCCCCTTGCACCCCCCACGCTACGCCACTGCCTCTACATATTTTAATTTTGTTACATAAATGAATTTCAGCTGTGCTGTGAAAATGGCCAGTTTAATTAATCTCAGAAATTCAATCTGTATTGAAGATACTCCTTTCTCCTTAAAAACAAAAGGCTGTATCACTTTTGATAGTAAGAGAACAGTGTTGTAGATAAATATGGCAACCCAAAAGGACAACTGAATACTCCTTCCCGAACAATTCCCGAACAATTTATTTCAATTCTCCCTGTATAGCCAGGTAGGAAAAGACGATAAGGGCAGCATATACTGGTTCTGACCTGGATGCTGTGCTTAAGAGTATTGACCTAGGAAACAAAGGTTCAAATCCCCACTCAGTCATGAGGTTTGCTGGTTGACTTCAGACCAGCCACTGCCTCTCAGTTTAACATACCTCACAGCATTGTGAGTGAGGATAAAATGGGGGTGGGAAAACCATACATGCCGCCTTGAGCTCCTTAGAGGAAATGTGAGATATGAATATAAATTCATATAAATTTAATGAATTTAAATTTAAATTGCACAGCAGTCTATATCAAACAAGGATGACCTTGGGAAGCTGAGATACACTACAAGATGGACAACCAACACTACAGTTGCAACTCAGGGATTTATTTATTTTTTTAAAAAGAGAGAGGAATAGATGCTTCTTTAATTGGAGAAAATGCTGAACTAGGAAAGTTGTGGGTGTGTACAATGAGGTGTCAAAGAAGAGATTGAAAACACAGTTCTCTTTGAGGAATTAAATGGTGGCAACCAAATCTCGATAATACTATAGGTTGTATCAAAATGTGTCCCTCTGTTTGTAGAACTATTCTTGATAGAGTTGAGGCTTCTGCTAATGAGAAGAGTGATTCAACCTCACAGCCCTGAGAAAAAAAATGTTTTTAAGGTTCTTTTTTTTTGGGGGGGGGGTATTCTGGAACTGTGTGTAAGGTTGTGTGAAGGGCTGCTGGGAAGTGGCGACATTAACGTGGTTTCCCTCTTCCATTAATGGAGACCTTTAGTAGAGACCTCCACTAGAGCAAAGACTATTCTGCACATTTAAGTAGTTCTGTTCGTGAAAAGCTACCGTTGGATAGCTTTATATTTAACTTATTCTTAAATCACATGGATTCAGGCTTGAAGTTAGCCAAGTTTCAAGGTGACACCAAGTATTTGGGATGATGAAATCCCAGACTAACAGCTAAATTAGAAGATCTCTCCAAAGCAGTGGGTAGGATCCTCTGGAACAGCCAATGCCTATTTTTCCCATGCTTCCCAATACCAATACTTGGCTTTGCTGTTTGAAACACTGTCAGGGTCATCCCCTCATTTAAATAAATCAGTGATTTCTTTTAATTTTTTTACTGGTATGGAAACAATATTGTTGAATTCCCCTCCTTTTTCTTCTATAATTGAGCATTAGATTGATGGATTTACTTTCCACGGACTGGTTGCTTAAATAAAATGCGAAGGTGATTTAACTGAAATGATTGATTGGTTAGTTGACTGACTAGTTAATATACTCATTTGTTTGCAGAAGATTAATCAATTAATTGATTTGCAAGTGGGTGGGTGTACATGCGTGGCGGTGGAGAAGATACATCCCCAGTCCAGGAACAATACTTGAATAATGAAATAACTCTGATAGTAATAATGAAATCACCGGGAGAGTTTTGTGTACAATAAGATATCACCCATTATCCCCCCCTCTCTTCCAGTGTCCCATTGAAGGTCCCTTCAATTAGAAAATGAAAATAAAAGCAGCAAGCATCGCAAACAAACAAAATAAATATGGGCAATTATAACCACCAGCATGTTGACCGAAACACCTTCTTCATGAAAATCTAAACAGGCTGTGGCTTAGTTTATTTGTTTATTTTTGATTGGGGGGGAGGAAACCAGTGACTAAGGAGTAATATAAGAGAGATCATGCATTTGGCATGCATGGATATATTCCTGACTGCCTCATGACATCCTGCCTTACTGCAGCGCAAGAATCATTGAAATGCGTGAAAGGGGAACACTCAAAACTCTTCCCTTTCCCTTGTGGCTAACTCTGTCTTGGAACACAGCCAAAGAATACGATGCTTATAGTGTTCATTCGAAGGATGATGACCAAAAATGTGCCCGGTGTAGCAGTGTATGTGGAACTAAGCGAGAGGGTTAGAGGACAGCAGACGGATGGAGAAACTCAGTGACCCAGAGCGAAGGCATGGATTAAGAGAACAGCTACCAGGAAGCGAGTCAGCACAAGCGGTCCAGAGACAGGGCAGGAGGGGGCAGAGTGAGTTAGGAGCTGAATGCAAGCTTGTTTAAATAAATAAGCTTGTTTAATGATAACTCATACCGCTTGATGCCATAGAATGAAGGCATCTTTTTATATAACTGTCAGGGACCGTGCTGAGGAGGGCTGCACTGAGGAAGAATGGTGGGAGCCACCCCCCTTCCCCTGATCCTGAATCTTCCCAGGAGCAGGAGGACAGTATAGATTTGGAACAGCGGTTTGCAGAGGGGCATAGTTCAGAAGGCAGAAGCTGGGAAGTACTGGATGGGGAACAGCTAGGAGAAGAAGCACTGGGGGAGAGAGGGTTAACAGATTCACAGTCTCTGGATGGTAACCCCCTTCCTTCCCCAAAATTACGGAGAGCTTAGAAAGTGTCAGAACAGAAAGCTCAGAGGCTACAAGCTCAGATTACAAGACACAGGAGTGATGTAGATTAATAGGGGCGAAAGAGGGGTAACCTTAATAGGGAGCACCGCCATTCTAGTTAGATGCTTTGTTTTGTCCTTCACTGTGTTTATTAAAGAAACTAACTGGTAAGAATCCCCTTTTGTTTGATCTGCTCATTTATGGCCATGGGGGAGGAAGCCGATTCCCTGAAGCCTGACAATAACTCATGCTTTGGCACCTTCTGCCTGCAGAGGAGCCACATTGTGCAAGCTGCACCGTGAGCCCTGGGAAATGCCAGCCATTTGTGTGAGTTGGCTGGTCTCGCAGGATCCTCCAGGAGTTATGGCATTCTTGTAAGATTCCTTGAGAATTCTTCCAGTGGCATGCGGACAGACAATGGACTACGGGGACTAGGCTTGCCCCCTAAATCTCCCCAGTAAATTAGAGTATTAAAGTATTACATCCTGGCGCCTCCTTCCCAAAGCACAGGAAGCTTTTGCCTGGTTTAGGGAGGAAGGTGCGATGCTCTGATAGGGTCCAAGAGCCCATCTGCCACCTTCCCCAAGTCCACCTGACTTTGGGAAGGTGGAAGAAGGACTCAAGCATCCAGTCACAGGCCTGAGGCCACCTTCCTGAAGCCCGGGAAGTTTCTACCCAGCTTAGGTAGGGAGGAGCGATGCTCACATGCGTGATGATGCTTCCTCCCCATCGCCATCATAAGCTAGCACCTCTGGCCCTAACTCCTCCCCTACGAAAAATTTCACTGTGTACCACTGAAGGCTTCCCGTTACAGTAGTATCTTGGTTGTTGAATCGGCTGCTGAATGCCACAAATCCGGAAATAAGTATTCTGGTTTGCGAACGTTTTTCAGAAGCCGAATGTCTGACGGGGCTTCCACTTGAGTGCAGGAAGCTCCTGCTGTTAGGTTGTGGGTTGACATAGCAGCCGGCACAGCGATTTCTTCAAGTAGCTCTTTATTTTGTAAGCTGGAATAGAACTGACTGCGAACAGCTCAGCCGGCCTGCTTTTATAGGCAGCCGGCTGTCACATTGTAACCACCACAGCCCAGAGTTCCCGCCTAAAATAACTGACGCGGACCTGAGTGAAAACTATCTACAGACCTGAGTGAAAACTATATACAGTATCCCCCTGTTGGCCCAGGGTGAAACTACACTACATAACACCTGCAGCCAATCAGAAGCTGCATCTTGGTTTTTGAACCATTTTGGGAGTCGGATGAACTCCTGGAATGGATTAAGTTTGAGAACCAAGGTTCCACTGTATTTAAAGAGGCCCAGGCCTCTTTGTTCTTGTGGCTTTGGCATCAACTGACCCTCGGTTCAGGGAACCTGTTTCGATGCTGGCTGACAGGGCTATGAGGGAATTTTACTCTTACCTGACGGCCCCGTGTTACAGAAATTTTCGCTTTCCCCTCAGCAGAGGTTATCTTCAGTTTTGATCCCCACATTGCAGAGGGTTGGACTAGATGACCCTTGGGACCTATCCAAGTCTAAATTCCATGATTCCACATCCAAAGGCATACATATTGCACAACTGCGGGATACATTTGCAGACCTCTGTCGTATTATCTATTGCTTTCACAGGAGAGGAACACAAGCCATTCTGACCTTAGTTTTCCCGAAATACCCCCATGGTACTTCCAGTTAATATCACTGCCGATAGTAATTACATCCAGCTGTGCGGTATTGCTGTCATGGTGTTCTTACAGGCACTGGGTACACAAATTGTGCCATGTCTTCTATCCCATGCAGTGAGTGGAAAAATTCATAAATCACATCTCTTGGGAAGTTCCGTGAGCTTTGGGGCTGCAGCAATTTACTGCTCTAATTCCTACTTTGAATTCCACTGGCAGTGGCTTGAGGATTCGCAGAGAACACTTTTCATTTTCCTAAACAGCACTGCGTGTGCTGCGGGAGGAAGGTGCCTCTGAAGTTTGTACAACAAGCTTCTTGTTTTGTTGAAAGCCAAGACTATTTGTATATGAAGAGAAAGGAAGATGGATGAACCAAAGCTGGGAACATCTCCCCACTGATATTGTGAGAAAGACAGGAAGATCTCAGGGGCAGGGATACTTTGGCAGGGAGGTCGCACGGCGCACTGTGTGTGTGTCCCCCACCCCATTATTACTTCTGGGAAGCATCATCATTTTATTTCGTTTTGGTGGGGGCTACATTGGGTATCCTCATTTCAAGTTCACAGTGCCTCCTTTTTACACCGAAGGGTTTTCTCTCTTTACGAAGACTTTTCTGCTCCATTTAAATCCCAAACAGAGCAAGACTGTCCCACGGGAGCAAACTTTACTCTCCAGCTGTCAAAATAATTTCATATCTGAATTACGATGGGAATGGATTTCATTAAAGCTGAAATGCCTTCCTTTGTACTCCTTTCTTTTCCTCTCGCATCCTTTAATTGCAAGTCTTTGCTTTACATATTTAAAGGGACAGCGTGTAGAATGTGATGTTTGGCACAAATAAAGGTTGGTTTTCTTTAGCACAAGCTAAATGCAAATTCCCATTAGGCATTGTTGACATTGCTCACTTAGCAGGAGTCACAAAAGGCAACTAGGCCTATTGAACTCGCCTGGATTTTATCTCCCTAGTGTGTAATGGAGATGCATATGATTTTGACAGACGCTTGCCTTTATTATATTAACCAGTACACAGGATTATTTGTATGTATAATCCTATAGCCTTACTTTGTTAATAACATCACTTGGAAGGCCATTGCAAATATTTTCATAGGGTACTAACTATGCTAATCACGGAGTAAACTGAGTTGTTTTCGAAGCTGGTCTGCCTGCTGCCTTCATTATACACCTTTAAGGGGCATGCAAAAATGTTCCTCTTCAGCCAGGCCTTTGGATAGCTAACATCCTACATCCTTTTAAATGTATTTGTGGGAGTGGGGAGTATTGGTTTTTTCGGTTCTTGTTTTTATTATGTCTTTTGTGTTTTTATCTCATATTTTTTATGCTGCAAACCACCCTGAGATCTAATGATGAAGGGCAATATACAAATTTAATTACTACTACTACTACTACTACTACTACTACTACTACTATGTTGCCTTGTTTGCTTCCTTCTGACACCTCCTGCAGTCAAGCTGGTGCCAAACATCTTGCTTTGTTTTTCTGTGGGCTCTCTGCCTGGTTCCCTGTAACCTCACTTCTCGCTGTGAGGGAACTGCCAGGAGGCCCTTGGAGCTGGACCTCAGTGGCCGGGCTGAATGATGGGGGTGGAGACGCTCCTCCAGGTGTCTTCTAAAAGTTTTGTAGTTATTTTTCTCCCATCTAGTGGGAGGGTGTTCCACAGGGCGGGCGCCACTACCGAGAAGGCCCTCTGCCTGGTTCCCTGTAACTTGGCTTCTCGCAGTGAGGGAACTACCAGAAGACCCTCGGCGCTGGACCTCAGTGTCCGGGCAGAACGATGGAGGTGGAGATGCTCCTTCAGGTATACTGGACCAAGGCCGTGTAGGGATTTAAAGGTCAGCACCAACACTTTGAATTGTGCTCGGAAACGTACTGGAAGCCAATGTAGGTCTTCCAGGACTGGTGTTATATGGTCTCAGCAGCCACTCCCAGTCGCCAGTCTAGCTGCCGCATTCTGGATTAGTTGTAGTTTCCGGGTCACCTTCAAAGGTAACCCCACGTACAGCGCATTGCAGTAATCCAAGCGGGAGATAACTAGAGCATGCACCGCTACTGTTTCCCATCCTTAACATGCCCTTAAAAATATTCAGTGAGCTGCCTTACAATGAGTCAGGCCAATGATCTCTCCAACACAGGTGAGCATTGTGACCTCCATGTTATTTTCTGGCTTTGAATTTTGTCAAAACCAGAGAAGAACTGTCTTCATACCACCCAGACATCTGGCTGGTGTTCTACTGCCAAATGCTGTTACCTCAGTAATACTAGCAGGGCCAGGAAAAGAGGAAGGGGGGCAAGGCCTCATTATTTTTCTTTCCCCTTTTCAGTACTTGGTACACTGTGTATAATCCCCGCCCACTGCCAGGACACCTGATCACATAAGTTGCCCTTGGGACAACTACATTGCCCATGTTTTGGACCCCAGGGTGGGAGGAATATGGAGGGGAGATAGATTCTTCTCTTTGTGCCTTCATGGCCAAACCAGAGGATGAAAATGGAAATGAGTTCTGTCTCTGTTGCAGCATCTGTTAGAGTAGCTACCACGTTCATGCAGGGGTTCATGCATTTAGAAATGAATTTTGAAATCTGGGGTGGTGAACTCCCGTTTTACACCAAATATTTTCTGCTCAATTCAGTCCTGATCCAAATCAAGCCTGAGGAAGGTCATCCATTTCTAAGTAAATGCGCATCCCTACTGGAGTGCTATTTTTTTACAGAGAGAGCAGTGTGGGGGCAGAGTTACAAAAGGGAATCTTAACAGCTTTTGACTATCCTTTTTTTCCACATCTTACACTTATTTAAAGGTCCATGCATGACACTTTCAAGAACCACACATTGGCTCTGGTGTCACGAGCCTGGGCTCTACACAAAATCTCTGTTGTTTAAAACTGGGCTTCTTGCCCAGTTAGCAAGATAACCGTAGCTGTAAGACGTTTGCATAGGGGTTTGATCTTCAACACAGTAGAGAAAAAACTCTTTCAGCCCTTTAATATGGCTATTAGAAACACACAAAGGAGCAAGCAAAGTTACATTTCTATGCCTATCGTTCAGCAACGGCAGCTGGCAAAAGCGGTAAATCTCACAGCAAATCCTCATAGTAATGTGCAATATCTGTCTGTCCCTGCAAAATCAACGCTAGTTTGGGGTAATCTTGTATAACCACAGAGAGATGAATCTGGTGTCAAATGAAAGCAGAGAGCACATACAATTTAACAACAACAAAAAGTGACTTTGCCAAGTTACCCGCAAAATCAGATGCACTTGACCAAGGTAAGTCCTAGAACAGATAATTAAACAGTCGGTCTGTGAGGACTTAAAAAAAGGATGCTGTGGTTACTAAACCCCATCAAGGGTTTCTCAAAGACAAGTCATGACAGACAAATCTCTCTCTCTCTCTCTCTCTCTCTCTCTCTCTCTCTCTCTCTCGTCACAAGCTTGGTAGATCAGGGGAATGCTGTGGGCATAGTGTATCTTGATTTTGGTAAGGTTTTTGATGAAGTCCCCCATGATATTATTCTGCAGAAGCTGGTAAAATGTGGACTGGACAAGACAGCTATTAGGTGGATTTGTAGCTGGTTGACTGACCAAACCCAATCGTACCTTATTATTCTGGAAGAAAGTGACAAGTGGGGTGTCGCAGGGCTCTTTCCTGGGCCCATTGTTGTTCAACAGCTTTATACACATCAAATTTGCAGATAACTCCAAACTGGGAGGGGTAGCCAATGCCACTGAAGACAGAATCAGGATTCAAGATGTCCTTAACAGATTGGAAAACTGGGCCAAAACTAACAAAATGAATTTCAGTAGGGACAAATGTAAGGTTCTACACTTAGGCAGAAAGAACTGGCTGCACAAATATAAGAAGGCGACACCTTGCTTCCATTAGAACATGTGAAAAAGATCTAGGGGTCATAGTACGCCATAAACTTAACATGAGTCAATAGTGTGATAAAGCAGCAAAACAAACAAGCAAGCAAAACTAATGCTATTCTAGGCTGCATCAACAGAAGTATAGTGTCCCGATCAATCAGGGCCGTCTTACCCATAGGTGCTAGGGGTGCGAGGCACCCGGGTGCCAGGATCTCAGAGGCGCCAGGCTGAGAGTCAGGGGCCCGAGAGTTGAGTCTGGGGAAGAGCCCACCCGTCGGTCGGAGCACCATGGCAGGCTCTTTTGCTGCGGGTGGCTCTGTGCCACGAGTTCGGGGGCGACCAAGCCAATGAGATGCTGAGGCGGCCGGCTGGCCCCGCCCTCCTGCACACCTGGGACTGGGCAACCTGGGGGGGCGCCAGGCAGATCTTTGCACCCCAGTGCCACATATGCTTAAGACAGCCCTGTGATCAATGGAAGTAATAGTACTGCTCTAATCTGCCTTGGTCAGACCACACCTGGAATACTGTATCCAGTTCTAAACACCACAATTTAAGAAGTGTGTGAGGAAGAAATACAGAAGCAATTCAGGATGTAAAGAGAAGAACCTAAGTTAAGTATAATGATCTTAATCAGAAGCCTATTTATGATCTACAACTTTCAGTGCTCAAAGGAGTTAATGACATGACCAACGGTCTTAAGAGATGGGCTGTTTTTCACTGTGGCTTCAACCCTGTTCACACATACTTGCAATTTAACCGCATTAAGCATTGGCTCAGAATTACCTCCACGCAAAAATGCAGAGAACGGCGGTGCCGTTTGTAAAACAAAACCAGAAATACTTGGTGCAGCAATAGCTGAACTTTCTTCCCCAGTTGCCAAAAGCCTTCCCCTCCTTAATATTTCATTACAAGCACATCGCAAGCAGGCTTGAGGTGCACATGCTATGACTTGGAAAGGACTATAGGTCGAGGAATCTCACGGCAGAATATTACTGTGGATTTAATGCTAATTCCAGCTTTATCCCTTTCCTAATTCCTGTATCACATAGCCTCATCTACACAGATAAAAGCCCTTGAAGTATACATTCTTTGATGTGCGGTTTGAGCTGGCCTGTCAAAAATAAATAAATAAACAAATAAACAACAGGATTGACTCGGAAAACAATCACCATTATATTTGAGGCTACAATCTACTCAAACCTCCTGTAATTGATTTTGATTTGATTTTTTTAAAAAAAGCAAAGCAAAGACTCCCTTCACTGACGAATGAAGTTGCATTCTAAATGAAAATTCATTCCGCTCAAAGTCCCCATTTGAAACTTCAAGTGGCGAGCTGTGCATGCCCAGGGTCCCTTATTACAAGGAGGGCTTTGCTGCTAGCGCTGGAAATCAGCGCTGCAGAATTAACTGTGTGTGTGACCAGCAACACCAACGTCCCTGAAAAGTCTTCCTATTGATCCACAGTTAAATTATGCACACGGCTTTGATTCCGAAGTCGGCATTCTTGGGGGACTTGCTTTTTTTCGGAGAATTAGATAGCCATCAAATGAGCAGCCAGCGCCTGAGTTTCTCCTGGTGTCGGGCGAATGTTCTGACATTCTAATTAATGGTCTAGTGGCAGATAGGAGGATGCCTAGATTTCACAACCAGGCATTCTGCAAGGGAATGCACTTTCAGCTTGAATTCCAAATCTGGAGAAAAAAATGAGAATTTGGTTGAATGCTGGGTTCCTGCAAGGAACAACTGAAGGGATTCTTTTTTTTTCAAAACAACAACTATCCACTTGGTAGTTTTTCTCTGAGTGGAATCAAAATAGGTTGCTGATAATAAGCAAATACACCTGGTCACATTGGGCAATCCACTATAAATATCAGCCTGTCTCCTTTCCCAAATCTGCATCATGGGCATGAGAATGCTGTTCTTTGAAGGGATCGTTGAGGCAATGTATATGAAGCATGTACAAATGTTTGCCTCATGCTATTTTTGAGCCAAAACATGATTTCTCAGAAGACATTTTTCTGAGAAAATTCCTGGGAATATAATTTTTCCCATTCTCTGAAAGCCATTTGGCTGGACAGTCCCTGAATTTTCTTCCTTCCCTTTTTCCTAGTCTGCTATTTCACCCCAAACCCGTACACACTTTGTCTGAGTCATTGTGGAGAATGCCCCATGGTGTCCAGGATGTGTTGCTGCTGTTGTCACTTGCAACAACAACAACCCTTTAGAAAAAGAAAACAAATGGGTGCTAATGCCATTACTAATTGTGAGTCTCACCCATGAAAAAAAAAAAGGTCTGGAAAATTCTCCCATGCCCAGAGAATGTTTGGTAAAATGGTCCCCCCAAATACTTAGGTGTAATATCTTACAATTATTTTCAGGCAGCAAAGTATCTGTCTCTTTCATCGCCACTTTAAACTACAGTGGTACCTTGGTTTTCGAACGTCTCCGCTGACGAACATTTCAAACGCCATAAACCCGGAAGTAAATGCTTCGGTTTTTGAACACACTTTGGAAGTTGAACATGCCACGTGGCTTCCACTGAGTGCAAGATCCTGAGGACTAGCTATCAGCTATTTCAGAACTCTTCCGGTGGTCTTCCGGTGAGGATTACGTTCAAAAACTGAAGTACCACTGTACTGAGAATGTGAAACAACATTTCCAACATCCTCTAAGATTTATGAAGGCAGCAATGCTTTGCAGTGACCTGGACAGGAGTCTAATTGATTTCAAGAGGACTTGTCTATTTAGAAAGCGTATTTTAGTACCAAACACACAAACACACCACATTAGCCATTCGGTGTACATCACTAGTGTAAGCTCATGCAAAGGGAGATAGAGATCTATACTTTTGACTTTTACAGAACAGAAATTCTCTGCTGCTTCCCTGCCCTGCATGACAAACTCGACCTACAAAAGTTCTCTCTTCCACGTACCAAAGCACTGATATTTGACTAAATGGTTCCATCAGTTTGGGGAGGCATTCTTTCTTTTCTTTTCTTTTCTTGCTTTATGATGATGAACAGAGGATCAGACCCTTGTAATCTTTGGTTTCTTCATGTCCCAGAACTTCTGAGTAGAGCACTTGTCAGAGGAAGTACAGTGGTGCCTCGCAAGACGAAATTAATTCGTTCTGCGAGTTTCTTCGTCTTGCGAAGCACGGCTATTAACGGCTTAGCGGCTATTAACGGCTTAGCGGCTTAGTGGCTTAAAGAAAAAGGAAACAAACTCGCAAGAACTCGCAAGACGTTTTCGTCTTGCGAAGCAAGCCCATAGGGAAATTCGTCTTGCGGAACGACTCAAAAAACGGAAAACTCTTTCGTCTTGCGAGTTTTTCGTCTTGCGAAGCATTCGTCTTGCGAGGTACCACTGTAGTGTGTTAGCAGAACTTGCTAAATCAAGCAGGCCGAATCCAGAAGAGGAAAGGCTTGGCAAACTTTACTAGCTCATTAATGGATAAAGGTAAAGGTAAAGGGACCCCTGACCGTTAGGTCCAGTCGTGGCTGACTCTGGGGTTGCGGCGCTCATCTCGCTTTATTGGCCGAGGGAGCCGGTGTACAGCTTCCGGGTCATGTGGCCAGCATGACTAAGCCACTTCTGGCGAACCAGAGCAGTGCACGGAAACGCCGTTTACCTCCCCCCTGGAGTGGTACCTATTTATCTACTTGCACTTTGACATGCTTTTGAACTGCTAGGTTGGCAGGAGCAGGGACCAAGCAACGGGAGCTCACCCTGTGGCGGGGATTCGAACCGCCGACCTTCTGATTGGCAAGTCCTAGGCTCTGTGGTTTAACCCACAGCGCCACCCGCATCCCTTCATTAATAGATAGGGCTGAACAAAAAAACCCTGTAACAGCAAAACTACTGTAAATAACAGTTTACAGACAAAAGTATCTGGCTAAGCAGACCAGACATATAAAACAGTGCATCTCATCACACCAGACTCCTACTGGAATTAAATTACTACCACAAAACAGGGCCAGGACAAAATATTGTTCTGCCAGAGTTGCCAGAGCTACCCCCATTCTTCCTCTCTCATACTTCCTCTCTCCCTCTGCTTGTCTGCGTCTTTCCCTTCATTTTGTTATTTTGTTAGTGGCAGCAGAATTGGCCCTCCTCCTCCTCTCTCTCTCTCTGTCTCTCTCCCTGTCTCTCTGACTCACGAGAAAGGGTCAAGTGTGTCCTTTTTCAGTGTGAGGCATTTTGAGTGACACTGCTGGGCTCTCAAAGAGAGGACTTTCTTTTCGGACTATTTAAGACAAAAATCACAGTCACGTGAAATCGCGAGCAGGATTTGAACTATGGGCAAGGGAAGGAGAAAAAATAAATGATTGCAATATAAGTTATAATAGAAAATGAATGGTGGTTAGGGCAGCAGATAAAGGATCACAATAGGATGGGAAGTCAAAATGTGAGGAATGATTATATTGAATGTGAATTGAACAATGTCAAATTTTGTGTAAAAGACTAATCAAAAATTATTATGAGAGAGAGAGAGAGAGAGAGAGAGAGAGAGAGACGGCTGGTCAAGGGCCTGGGCAACTGCTGTTTACCACAACAGCTAGAAAGGCACTTGGAAACTAGGAAAAAAGTTGAAGTTACAGCTGTACTTTGGAAGCCGAATGCCTTGGCTCCCGAACAAATCGGCTCCCGAACAATCGAAACCCGGAAGTGAGTGTTCCAGTTTTCGAACGATTTTTGGAAGCTGAACATACCTTCCCGCTGAAGCGGTACCTATTTATCTACTTGCACTTTGACGTGCTTTCGAACTGCTAGGTTGGCAGGAACAGGGACCGAGCAACGGGAGCTCACCCCATCACGGGGATTCGAACCGCCGACCTTTCGATCGGCAAGCCCTAGGCGCTGAGGCTTTTACCCACAGCGCCACCCGCGTCCCTCCATTACACCTACTAACTGCTTAAAAACTCTACGAACTCATTAACCTCTTTGCTTGCACTTCACCGCATGATCCACTGACGAAGTAAGTAGCCTTTCAGGCACAGATTAGGAATTCTGGTTTTCGCAGGGTTCCCTCAACCAACCCCATATAAATCTGCTTCCCCGCCCCCCCATCCACTTTCAAACGACTCCTCCTGCAGCTGAGCACTTTAGAAGCAGTTGTAGAAACGACACTGGAAATTTCGTTAGGCCGGATGTAATTATGAGGATTGGACCTTGGCCAAATTGCCAAGGTTAACAGCTCTACGTTTGGGGGGGAAAGTGCCATGGGATTTTTAATAGCCATATGTTAATGACGTTGTCGCTGGAAGTCAGCACCCTTGAAGAACTGTATCAGCTTTTACATGAGCCTGGGCCTTCAGCTCAGCTGGAGGTCACAGGAAAGAACCCGGCCGCATGGAAGCAGCAATGCATCTTGACCTCGTTACATTAAATTTTTCGCACCATGATCAATGATTGGCACTTTGCACGGGGGAAGAGATCCAAAAGCCCTCCACCCCTCTGTGATCCTTGCAGTTCTGCCATAAATTCAAGAAGTTCAAAACCGCTCGGCTTCCCTCACCATCACAATGACTTACAGGGGAAATGTAAAGTTGCCCCCTTTTTTCCTTATATGCCAATTACGAATGAGCATAAATCTGTCAAGAAGCTTTGATCAAGGAATTCATTTTACCAAACTGGAAGAGCTATCTTTAGGACTTAGTACTCTAATCATTATTAGGTTTAGAAGGATTCATTCAGCTACTTCTTCATGCAATATCACCCGTTTTGTGCCATTTCTAAAGAGGTCACTTTCCCCGTCTTTTTAAGAGCTCAGTTTCCTCTCCCTCCCCTCCTTCCACTGGGAGATTGCTGATTTGCTTGCAGTCCTGAAATAGGTGGAGGTGCTTAAGTATGCAGACAATGCAGCAGAGATATATTTAAAGGTCTCCTGTAATCCGAACTGAGAATCTAAAACATGCTATCAATATTAATCAAAAGTACTTCGAGAAGTTGAGATGCCCTTTTTTAATGAAAAGAAAGAAAGGAAAGGTTGTTTCAGAGGCTGCCACTGCAAACATGGCACCATGTGCAAAAAAAGAGAGACTAGAGAACTGGTGTGTGTCTGTGAGTGATATTCAGAATCCAACGATCAGCGTCTTCTGTGCAAATTTTAAAGATATGCAAACCCAAATCTTTCCTCTGCTTTCGTGTCTGCAGGATGCAGGTGCCTTTTTCCAAATTGCAAACTGTCTCCCATGATACTGCTGCACAACATCTTCAAGTTAATATATCCGTTGTGTTTTTAATTTGGGGGGCGAGAGGGGAAGGGAATTATTCACTAGTGAGATGTTTTCTGACTTTGCAATCAGCGACAGAAAGCAATATGGGAAATCATTTCCTGCAATATCAATATAAAACAGAGAAGATTCTTTGCATATAGAAAGTCTCTCCCCACACCCCGGCCTTCATTTTTTTTAATAATGTCTTCTTTTTGGCACTGCTCCTTTCCAAGCTTTCAAGGAATCCCAGGCAGTCTAGTTTACAATCTCATCTCGGAAGATGACAATTTTATGTGAGTTTATTTTTTGGCACAGCGGCAATCAATCCATACACGTTGGTAGTTCTAGCAGTGACGGTTTTAATCCTCAGAGTACATAAAGCACTTTAATCAAACAACGTATGTCATAGATATTGGCCTCACTCTAAGTTACTTCCCACCCTCCTAATATAAGTTAAACTAGAAGTAAGGGCAACACAAGGTGCACCAGTTTACACTAAAAAAATCATTGAAACAAATCTTCAATATTTTCAGATCTGAATAGGGCATCCAGATACAACCCCCCAAAAAAACCTTTAATAACTAGAAGGCAGAAGAAGGAATTTGAGCAGGGGCAGCTTGCTGAACAACTCTTCCAAATAACTATTAAAGGTGCAGGAGCTTTGTAGCATTTTTGCATCTGGCTGCAGTATATCTGGAACTCATCTGCTACATACCATATTACGTTTACCTTCCTTTGTGTGGGCATGCATGATGCACCCTTTGCTTTGTATATTCTACTTCCCACTCTTTTTCACCATCTCTTAAAAAATACCCTAAATATATATGTAAAAAGAAAGGAAACGGGTGCCATTCCTAGAACTCACCTGTTTCAGATGTGGCCCGGGTTGTTGTTCCATTTCACTAGTCAATACCAATGCTCTCCACTAGGAGTCGGCAGTGGCATAACATGGGTTGCCAGTGCCCAGGGCCACACAGAGGGGAGGTGGGAGGGACATTCAACTGCCTAATGGCAGTCACCGCGTCACCCAAGAGATCACAGCCGTAGAGATAAAGAAGAAGAGTCCTTCCGTTATCTGGGGAGGTCACTTCCTGGTTCACATGGAGAAGCCATTTTCAATGGTGCTAGCGATGGAAGCGGGCAGATCTTTTGAGGCAGCACCGGGTGTTGAAATTTTGTGCCCCTGATAATTATATGCCTGGGGCAAGTGCCCCTGTGGCCCCCCATGCTATGCTACTGGGAGTTGGGGAACATTTAACCCTTCAGAAGTTGTTTGGCTCCCTCTACCCTGCTGACACGGGACGCGGGTGGTGCTGTGGGTTAAACCACAGAGACTAGGACTTGCTGATCAGAAGGTCGGCGCTTCGAATCCCCGCGGCGGGGTGAGCTCCTGCTGCTCAGTCCCTGCTCCTGCCAACCTAGCAGTTCGAAAGCACATCAAAGCACAAGTAGATAAATAGGTACCGCTCCAGTGGGAAGGTAAACGGCATTTCCATGTGCTGCTCTGGTTCACCAGAAGTGGCTTAGTCATGCTGGCCACATGACTGGCTGTACGCCGGCTCCCTCGGCCAATAAAGCAAGATGAGCCCCGCAACCCCAGAGCCAGTCATGACTGGACCAAATGGTCAGGGGTCCCTTTACCTTTACCTATCCTGCTGACTGGGGCGGATGGAAGTTGGTGTCCAGTAGCAACAGGTTCCCCACCCCTATGTTGGCAGTGCATGTGGCAGAGGCTCCAGAATCCTCCTGCCCCTCCAACTAGCATCACTCTCCGCGCATGCAGTACACTTGTCGCTCATCTATTGCTCAAAACAAAGTGAAAATAGATGCTGAAGGCAAGAGTTAATTGTTCACACATTACTCCTTTAATGAGGGAAGTTGGGGAGACACAACATCATGCTCCTGCCATCTGTATTAAGCCTCCAGCAGGGAGCAAGTCTCTCTTTCAGCAGTCAGTCAATGCAATGTGTGAAATTGAATTGGCCCTTAGTGTGAATGGCCTTGAGCATCATCTAGGATGGAAAGAGAGATATAACTTTGGAAGAAGAAACAATCTATCTGTTTATTTATGAAATCACACCTTCCGTGGGCAGCGGCGTGGATGCCTAGGCTGAGGCATAGCTCGGACTCACCAGCTGCCGGGATCCTGCTAAGATTTCCTCAGCATCTTTATTGTGGCCTCTCCTTAACTAGTTGCCCCACTAAATTCCCTCAGCAGCCTCTGCTGCCACCGCCGCCATCATATTGGCCAAGGTGCAGCCAAAGAAGAAGCTGTAGCAGCTGCTGGCAGACAGGCTGTTATGAACAAGAGCCTTTTCACTATGGAGGTACTGCTGGACGTCTTGGTCGGCCTCGACACTGGGTGCAGCTGCAACTCGCTGCTCCAGTGGGACAGGCTCGTCTCCGACTTCCTCAAGTGGGAATGGGCCTGCTGATTGTCAAGAGTGACGTGGGCGAGGTCCTCATAAACAGCATCTGGGCTGGTTATGCGGAGTCAACATCCACCTTGCCACTGGCAGTAGGTCTGAGAGACTCACTATCTCCACCATGGCCCATTACTCAAGGACCCCAGCCAGTGCAGCATCTGACCCAGCTGGCTTAACAATGGACATTATGTGTATTTTAATGAACTGAATAATTCTAGGCAGCAACATGATTTTATGCAGCATTTTATACTGTTGGGTTCTGTACTGTGCTTCTTTATCTTATATGCGAACGACCTATGGCCCAAGCATTGATAGATTACATCTAGAACTGAATAGAGGGAAAGTCATGAAGGTCTGTGGAATGTGCATAGGAAGCTAGCAGTGCTTAGCTCATTTTTAAAATTGCTGTTTTGATTCATACATTATATAATGCAACATTTTCTGTAAATGTGATGTTTAGCTTATTTTTTAGTTGCTGTTTTGTTACTGTTGTCAACATTGCTTTTATACATTATAAATGCTGAATTGATTTGTTAATCATGTAATATGACTTTTGCTGCAATCGTGATGTTTAGCTTATTTTTGTAAATAGTGCTTTACGGATTGTAATTGTTTTATTGACAATTTATTAATTATTTTATATATGTATGCTGTATTTGTGATGCTCTATCATGCTCTGTATGGGACGCGGGTGGCGCTGTGGGTTAAACCACAGAGCCTAGGACTTGCCGATCAGAAGGTCGGCGGTTTGAATCCCTGCGATGGGGTGAGCTCCCGTTGATCGGTCCCTGCTCCTGCCAACCTAGCAGTTCGAAAGCACGTCAAAGTGCAAGTAGATAAATAGGTACTGCTCCGGCGGGAAGGTAAACGGCGTTTCCGTGCACTGTTCTGGTTCGCCAGAAGCAGCTTAGTCATGCTGGCCACATGACCCGGAAGCTGTACGCTGGCTCCCTTGGCCAATAAAGCGAGATGAGCGGCACAACGCCAGAGTTGGTCATGACTGGACCTAATTGTCAGGGGCCCCTTTACCTTTACTTAAGTCCCACTGAATCCACTAGGACTGACTTCTGAGTAGACATGGTTAGGCTTGTACTGTTAAGTTTGTTAAAGGATTGACACTGTTTCCCATTGTGAGAGCCAGTGTGGTGTAGTGGTTAAGAGCGGTGGACTTGTAATCTGGGGAACCGGGTTCGCGTCTCCGCTCCTCCACATGCAGCTGCTGGGTGACCTTGGGCCAGTCACACTTTTCTGAAGTCTCTCAGCCCCACTCACCTCACAGAGTGTTTGTTGTGGGGGAGGAAGGGAAAGGAGAATGTTAGCCGCTTTGAGACTCCTGAAGGTGAGTGAAAGGCGGGATATCGAATCCAAACTCTTCTTCCTCTTCTTCTTCTTCTTCTTCTTCTTCTTCTTCTTCTTCTTCTTCTTCTTCTGTGTTATATTTTATATATGTTTTGTTCTAACCATGCTGTGGGCTGCTCTAAGTGGACAGTGCCTAACTTGCACTTTGACGTGCTTCCAAACTGCTAGGTTGGCAGGAGCTGGGACCGAACAACGGGAGCTCACCCCGCCGCGGGAATTCGAACCGCCAACCTTCTGATCAGCAAGCCCTAGGCTCAGTGGTTTAACCACAGCGCCACCCACATACCTTCAGTGGGGCTTAAAGGTAAAGGTACACCTGCCCATACGGGCCAATCGTGTCCGACTCTAGGGTTGTGCGCCCATCTCACTTAAGAGGCCGGGGGCCAGCGCTGTCCGGAGACACTTCTGGGTCACGTGGCCAGCGTGACGAAGCTGCTCTGGCGAGCCAGCACCAGCGCAGCACACGGAAACGCTGTTGACCTTCCCGCTATAAAGCGGTACCTATTTATCTACTTGCACTTTGACGTGCTTTCGGACTGCTAGGTGGGCAGGAGCTGGGACCGAAAGACGGGAGCTCACCCCGCCGCGGGGATTCAAACCGCCGACCATGCGATCGGCAAGTCCTAGGCTCTGTGGTTTAACCCACAGCGCCACCCGCGTCCCTTCAGTGGGGCTTACTTCCAGGTAAATTGGATTAGGGTTGTGACCTAAGCCAGTTACAACAGTTTACAATTCTGGAGCCTCTGGGTTTACCACCCAGAAGACATAATCCTAAGTACTGTAGTAATGTCCAAGAATAGGTTATCCCGCCTATGTGACGCACTCCCTGAACAATAGATTTTACTATTATTATGAAAATGTAATACAGAAATGACTTGGGTTTAGTTGACCAGGATCACAGTCAAAAATCCAGAGGTCAACTGCAGTATGCATCTCCCAAAACATAAGAAGGAACGGAAGCACCACTAATTTCATGCGCCTTTTAATCTGCTCTCATCGCTTTGGAGGGATTGTGCGGAAGCACTCTAAAATTAAATGTAAACTCTTTAATAAAGATATTGACCGATTGCAAAGGGCATAGGCTGCCTTCCCTTCTGAAGACATTAGCGGCTTAACAATCCCCCTAACCCAGTGACATGTGTCATTATAGGACTTACATTTGATCAAGACGGTGGTCACATGGCGAGCATTTACTCTACTCCCATGACAAATGGAAAAGGAAAGGCTTGATCTCTCTGTTCATCTACTTAAGCAAGGTTGTTGGTTACAACTCAGAGCTACACGAGAAGGCATCAGCCTAGAAACATGTCTGGGGAAATGAATAATGTGAATTGAGGGTAAGAAATGCCACTGGTCTCAGTGTACAGTAAAATGCAAATACCACTAATGGCAATAGTGTGCTGTGTGTTGGGGGGAGCTCTATGTATGCTTATGAGCTCAGCAAAGAATAGGAGTAAAAGCAAAATTTTAGCAGCTTTACATTAAAGCTATTGCAAGCCCAGGGACGTGGGTAGTGCTGTGGGTTAAACCACAGAGCCTAGGACTTGCTGATCAGAAGGTCAGTGGTTTAAATCCCTGTGACGGGGTGAGCTCCCGTTCCTCGGTCCCTGCTCCTGCCAACCTAGCAGTGCGAAAGCACGTCAAACTGCAAGTAGATAAATAGGTACCGCTCCAGCAGGAAGGTAAACGGCATTTCCGTGCGCTGCTCTGGTTCGCCAGAAGCGGCTTAGTCATGCTGGTCACATGACCCGGAAGCTGTACGCCGGCTCTCTTGGCCAATAAAGCGATATGAGCGCCACAACCCCAGAGTCGGTCACGACTGGACATAATGGTCAGGGGTCCCTTTACCTTTACCTTATTGCAAGCCCACCGTGAATATATTTCCCTACAATGAATGCTGAGCTATTAAAAATATTCATAGGAAGACAAATGAAAACATGCTGTCCATAGTCACATGCTGGTATTAGACCAAGGCAATTCCATTGAAGAAGAAGAAGAAGAGTTTGGATTTGATATCCCACTTTATCACTACCCGAAGGAGTCTCAAAGCGGCTAACATTCTCCTTTCCCTTCCTCCCCCACAACAAACACTCTGTGAGGTGAGTGAGGCTGAGAGACTTCAAAGAAGTGTGACTAGCCCAAGGTCACCCAGCAGCTGCATGTGGAGGAGCGGCGACACGAACCCGGTTCACCAGATTACGAGTCTATCACTCTTAACCACTAAACCACACTGGCTACAAAGCATTATTCCCTGCCCCCCAGGTAGGCACATTATGTGACCCAGCAAAATATTTTTTTCTTTTTCTTTTTTATTGAATTTACTTGATAACATAGCATGGAAGTTTATGTCACAGTAAATCTTTTAAGGTTTCACAAGGTCCTCTTTTTCAAGTTTCAACACTGATGTTTCATCCATGGTAACACCATGCATATCCATGTAGGTAGGGACACCTTGTTAATACAAGCAAGGAGCAAAGACTATGCAATTTCTTTTGTTGTTTAACCCAGAGAGCTTTTGAACCTCACCATTCTCTCCTCGGAAATATTTTATATCAGTAGCACAGGATTGAGCAAATAAGGCAGATGCGCAGCAGGGTGAGACCTTGATAATAGCTCAAAGCAAAACTGGGATCTTAACTAAAAGGTTGAATAAAAACAGAAGAAAACTTAAAAAGCAGACACAACCACAAATATCACCAGCATTCGGAATCTGCTGAAAATTCTAATTTAGCTTTACATGGAGGCTGATGCGTTTTTTTACACATGTCATCCAACTTAATACAATGTTCTCTTGCTTTAAAGAGCTTTCTCCTTTTCTTTCCTCTCCCTTCTCCATTGTTCTTTCTCAGGATCACTTGAACCTCCAGCTCTGCCTGGTCTTCCAGTCTCTTATGCCTTGACTACTGAAACATTGTCCTCTGTTATGCATATAACATTGTGAAGTTACGGGCTGCCAACCTGATCAGCTCCCAAATCCACATTAAAATCCTTCACTTTTGTAGCTGGCAGTAATTCGTAAATTTACGTCTCCCTCCTTCCCTCTGCCTCTGAAATGCTGCTGCCCACATTTACCTACTCCAGTGAAATGCAACTGGTCTAATACTTTAAGCACATAGATTACCGTCAGGAGTAAAAAAGCATGTTTAATTCATTAGTGCATAAGGTCCTGTTAACAAGGTCCTGGCAGTTTCATTTGGTCTCTAGTCCAACTAAAAATACCTTCATGAAAGCGGCAGACTGGTGATGGAAAGGACCCTTGTCCTTTAAACGAATTTTGTAAAACACCCAGTAAATGTTAAATCTTGAGAATTAATGATTGGCACCCAAAAAGTGCTCACATTCAAGATACCCAACTGTGCTCTAATCCTGTAAAAAAGAGCTCTACCACATTGGCTCCCAGTACCTTTCCAAGCACAATTCAAAGTGTTGGTGCTGACCTTTAAAGCCCTAAATGGCCTCGGTCCAGTATATCAGAAGGAGCGTCTCCACCCCCATTGTTCTGCCCGGACACTGAGGTCCAGCGCCGAGGGCCTTCTGGCGGTTCCCTCACTGCGAGAAGCCAAGTTACAGGGAACCAGGCAGGGGGCCTTCTCAGTAGTGGCATCCGCCCTGCGGAACACCCTCCCACCAGATGTCAAAGAGAAAAACAACTACCAGACTTTTAGAAGACATCTGAAGGCAGCCCTAAAAGCTGTTTAGGGAAGCTTTTAATGTTTGATGTTTTATTCTGTTTTTAATATCCTGTTGGAAGCCGCCCAGAGTGGCTGGGAAAACGCAGCCAGATGGGTGGGGTATAAATAAATTATTATTATTATTATTATTATTATTATTATTATTATTATTATTACAAACTACATTTGGGGATTGAGAGCAAATGGTCCTCTCTCTGGCCCTTGGATCTCTCCCCAAGCCCCTCTGCAGCCCTGCTCTATGCCCTTCTCAAATGTGTTTTTCCTGGCGGAAAAGTGCCCCTGAGCTGTGATAACGCATTGCTTCCCTGGATGGAGGTGTGGGGAGGTGTTTGTGTAGACACTAGGACTGCAGGAAGGTGTTGTTCACTCTGTATTTGTTGCAGCACTGTTTCAGTTCTGCTGCAGTTCACCTTCCGCCAGAAACTACGTTGTTTTCCTTGCTGCCCCCCACTGCGGTGAAATCACATAACTTACGCAATTTGCAGAATCCACAATGTAAATCGCATACATTGCATTTTCACCACCTTTTCTACTTCGTTCATTTCAGTGCAGAGAAAATGCAACACAAATGGGGAAATCTAAGTCAATTCTGCATCATTTGCAGACTGAAACGACAAAGGTGAATGCTGATCATGATCACCGTATTTATGTCCATTCTGGGCAAATAAATATCAGCAGGCAATCTCTACCATGGCCGTAGCTAGGGGGTGGTGAGGAAGGCTCCCGCCAGGGGCACAGGCAAAATGGGGGTACAAAATCAGCTACAAAATATGTCTATAAATAAAAATATTGATCATTGCCTCATAAGAAAAGGTTTTAAATAGAGGTCTTTATAGGATATGCGGGGTCCCTGTCTTTCCCTGTTTTTCGTGGCTAGGTGGCACAATCTGGATGGTTCTGCCAGGGGTGTAAGATCACCTAGCTACAGCTCTGATCTCTGCTCCCATTTCTGTTTTAATCAGAATCCCCAAATATCCCTAGAGAAGCCCTTGACTTTTGCAGGGCTGGTATGTGTGTAAAAGATAGAGAGAAAGAGAATGAGAGAATGAGAGAAAGCAAGAATATTCCTCTTTAGTTCCCCATCTCTCTCAAAGTCAGATACTGACCGCTGCACCAGAGCTGAGAGAGTCAACATTTTAATGCTGTTGCACTCTGAGGCAACCTGCTCTTAAAGAGTTTAGGCATGTTTAAGAAGTGGCAAGCTAGAGTTAGATATCGTTCATGGGGTTTAACAGAAGGGCTTTCGTTGGTTTCAGCAGCAGAAAGAATTGATAACTGAGGCATGCAGGAGAAAGTCACTTTGTGCCCTACAACTGTTTATTCATTGTCCCAGAGGGACCGTGATGGATGGTCCCTCAGAAGGACGGCTTCCTTGACGTAGTGGAACCCAGGTGTCAACCTGAAGTCCAACCAGGGAGACTGCTCAGATGCCCACCGAAGAAAGCACGATCTGACCTGATCCCGGATATAAATCAAGAGGAGACATTTTCAGTCCCGAAGGGAGATCAGGAGCTGAAGGATCGCAATGAGCACAATTTATCATTGCACACAAACAGCAGAGACTTCCAAGCTGCTGCTTATCTGGACACAATCCAAACAAATGATCTGTCTCGGCCAAATAAATCCTTAACCATCAAGCAAAGATTTCTAATGCTAGCTTGAAATGTACAAATAATCATTAGCGGCTGATTGTTCAACGGAAGCCTTTTGCACTGATAATGTTAAGTCACTGATGCTCAGGATACATTTCTAGATAGCTATCACACATTTATCAGTGGCCTGCATCATACTTTGTTTACCGCAAAAGGGATGACTGAGAATATTTACCAAAGAAAGAAACACTAATGCCTGCTGTGCTTGCAAGCTAGCAACTTGCCTTTTCTGTCTGTGGATTTTAAAACAAAACAAAACAAAAAACTTGTCATTCACCCATAGTGTTTCATTTCATGTCTCTTGTTTATTAAACTTGCATTTGGGATAATTAATGCATAATGTGTGTTCTGCTGAACACAGAGAGGATTTACTGCTTAGGAGAAATGGCTGAGAGATTCAGTAGCTCCCCAGATCTTAAGGAAGAAGGATTTAGAATACAGTCATGAAGGCAGGGAAGTAAAAGCTTTAGCTCTCCAGATGTCGCTGTACTGTGACACCCATAATTCCTGGCCATTAGCCGTGTTTGCTGGGGCTGATGGGAGTTGTAGTTCAGTAGCAACTGGAGGGCCAAAAGTTCCCTTTCTCTGCATTAAGATTAGAGAAAGAATTTGATATAGAGTGGTACCTCGGGTTACAGACGCTTCAGGTTACAGACTCTGCTAACCCAGAAATAGTACCTCAGGTTAAGAACTTTGCTTCAGGATGAGAACAGAAATCGTGTGGCGGCAGCGCAGCGGCAGTGGGAGGCCCCATTAGCTAAAGTGGTACCTCAGGTTAAGAACAGTTTCAGGTTAAGAACGGACCTCCAGAACGAATTAAGTTCTTAACCCGAGGTACCGCTTTATTTATTTGTGGCAGTGGTTTCCATTTCGCGGGTGAGTGAGCATATATGTGGGCGGGCGTTTGCACAGAGCTTGGAAAGTTCATTTCAAGGGGTATCTAGTTCAAGTTCAACATGTGTAAAAAGGAATCAGTGCAGATCATGTTCATTCCATTACAAAACAAACCAGTTGGGTTCATGTCCAGTTCACAGTTCAATGTAGATTCATCCTAATGATCATTGGCAATTCTAACCGCCACCACCCTGACTTCATTCAGAATGTCTAAGAATATAAAGAAAGCCATAGAACCAGGGCTTTTTCCCCAGCCAAAATTCCCTGTATCTGGCAATTCTCAGGTGGCTGCCATTATAAGAGAACAAGGGAGGTGTTCACATTGAGTTCTAGCACCTCTTTTTCTGGAAAAATAGCACTGCTTAGAACCATAGAATTGTAGCGTTAGGAGGGACCACGAGGAATGCACTCCCCAGAATGCAGGAATCTTTCACCCACCGTGGGGCTCGAACCCACAGCCCTGAGATTGAGTCAGCACTCCCTCACCCAGTGGAATGTGAATTGTTCAATTTATTTACTCCAACAAGTACGATCTTTAAGGGGGGGGGAGGACCCAAAGTATCTAAAAAATAATAAACATACTAAACAGAACAAACTCAAAGAGGAACGAGAAATGGTTCCAAGTTCTACCCAAAGCAAACTCAATTCATGTTCTGTTCACTCGGCAATTATGGAAGCTCCTTTCAGGTGCAGGTTAGAAGCTTTTGAACCGCTTCAGTGAACTTTGTTAAACCGAACTAGTTTATTCCAAGCACTGGGTATGCATCAGACTAATAATTAAGGCTTCTCTGAAATGAAGCACTTTTAAATTACACTGTGCGGTTGGCCATCCTTAGCAGTTCATTTGTCCCGTTAATAGGTGTTGCAGCTGTTCCAATAGTAGCCATGGCAAACGATATAGTCACTCCTGCTTTCCCCTACCAAAGTGCATGACCACAACACGCAAATAAAATAAAATACAAATGACACAGTCTTCTTAAAGAGAATTAAACGGCCTCGTTCTTCCGTGAAAAGGAGACCAGAAGTGACTGAGCTAATATTAATCATCCCCCACTAGAATCTGGATTTACCTTTAAGCTGACAGGTAGATGATTGGGTCACAATAATTATTACATTTTGCAGCATCCTTTTCTCTCAATGAATTCCTTATCCAGGTTATGTGCAACACACATCAGTAGGCTTGAATTTGGATGGTTATGATGGTGGAAGAACAACAGTGGCGGCATATTGCCTAAGAAAGGTGTTTGCTATGCATGTGAAGAAACACGGGCTGCATGCACAATTTGCTTTAGTGGTGCTCGACTGAGCACCAAAGGATGGCTGTTCTAGAGTGACATCTACTGGCACAGCTTCCGTAAACAAACCTGGTAGAACAAGATGCTGCAGGGCCAACCAGTGACAACTTCATCACGCCAATAAAAAAAGGTCTCGTGAGTATCACAGTTAAAGGGAGGAAGGAAGTGGAGAATTATATTTCTCATTCATCTGCCATGCAGAAGCGCCGTATTTCTTTTCGTGAAGGGAGAGAGCGAGATATCGTAAAATAGCACCAATGCTGCAATCGATGGGGCACTAAGTTAGAGATGGACAAGTTCTGTCAATGTCGGTTTCTAATTTTCAAGGAGTAATCTACCTCCAGTCCTTTGGGCAGACTGAGTTACAATGCCAATGGTCAAGTGGCCCAAAATTTGATTTTCCTACACCTGTTGAAGAAAAGAAGATGTGCTGGTGTTTGTTGCACACTTCTATGCACTGTGATGAGTTCTATGTGCTGTGATGGGCACTACTCAGGGTTGGTTTTCCTTAAAGGAGGATGCACTGGAGGTTTGTGGTTAGTCTTAAAATATTTCCTTTCATTTACAAATATACCAGTAGAGCATAAAATGGTGACAAGGAGCACAAACTCCTGACAAGGTAGCAGATTCAATATCCTACATCTGACACCCCCTGAACTGCAACAGTACCTTTAGCATAAAGCTCTGTGTTCCAAGGTACCATGTCCTCTCATACATTGCTCTCTCAGACCCTCCAAGTGTCCCTATTTTCCAGGGACAGTCCCAGATTTACAGAAGCCATCCCGGTTTCTGATTTGATCCTAGAATGTTCCGCTTTCCCTTACGACGTCCCTATTTTCATCAGAGAAATGGTGTGGTAAAGGTAAAGTAAAGGTAAAGGTACCCCTGACCGTTAGGTCCAGTCATGGACGACTCTGGGGTTGCGCGCTCATCTCGCTCTACAGGCCGAGGGAGCCGGCGTTTGTCCACAAACAGCTTCTGGGTCATGTGGCCAGCATGACTGAGCCACTTCTGGCAAACCAGAGCAGCACACAGAAATGCCGTTTACCTTCCTGCCAGAGTGGTACCTATTTATCTACTTGCACTTTGACATGCTTTCGAACTGCTAGGTGGGCAGGAGCAGGGACCGAACAACAGGAACTCACCCCGTTGCGGGGATTTGAACCACCAACCTTCTGATCAGCAAGCCCTAGGCTCTGTGTTTAGACCACAGCGCCACCCACATCCCCATGGAGGGTGTGGTAGGACATCCCTATTTTCATTGGAGAAATTCATTGCCATTCTAATAGAACAAGGAGGGTGTTCATGGCAAGTTCTGGCATCTATTTTCTAGAAAAATAGCACTGGACATCCCTATTTTCATTCTAGAAATGTTGAAAGGTACGCTCCCTCTCTCTCTCTCTCTCTCTCTCTCTCTCTCTCTGGTGTTTACCTTCCCCAAGGTCTGATGGGTACCTGCCAACCACCACTGTAGTGCATTTCAATTAATCTCACAGCTTTTAGCTCCCATTGAAGACACTTCAAGGCAACCTGCTTAATAAAAGAACTACCGAACCACCATTTCTCATTTCCATTTTGCATATTTAGGCTTCAAGTTCTGATTGATGCTGAAAATAGATATGGGTGAATCTGTCAATCTTGGTTTCTTTCAGATTCTCATTTTTGCAATCCTATGTTCATTTCTGCAACTCTTTAAGTTTCTGTAATTTTCTTTAAGAAGTCCCCATGAAAATTCACCAAACTCTTAAGTATGCATTTCTCCTAATACACACATCTGGAAGTGATTTCCATTAGTATAATGCAGTTTTGAATGTTATTTTCGCAAACATTTGCATTAATTACAAACTTCATCACAAAATTTAGAGAAGTGCAAATTATGAAAGAGAGCTGTGTTTTGGTTTTCGTATTGCTTCAGGAAGTGTGAATTTCTTCCTTATTCCTCAGTACTGGGAGAAAAATTGGGGAGTGAATTCCTGGCTCAGAAATATTTCCTGTCTGACTTTGGGTTCCTCTCTCAGTGCTTTCACTGTCAGAATGGCAGCCATCAGATGTTTGAGAGCACGAACCAGAAAAAATCAGAGTTTTTTCAATTTGGCCAGCCCCCTTATTACAATCTCTTTCGTGTGTGTGTGTTTTTGGTTTTTTTTTTGCAGCGAGGAGGTAACTGGAGGCACCAAAAAATTAATGTGACTCACTCCAAATCTAAATAAATTGGTTTAATATCACAGAAGCTGTATGCTTACTATTCTATAACAATATTTATATACTGCTTCAAAACAGCAGAATAATCATGAATATGAAATGACTTGAAATATTCATTAGAAAATACCAAGCAAAATCAACAGACCTCAAAAACAAGTAAACATAAAATAAAATTATCCAAACATGGATAAAATCCACCATTTTCAAAACAAATATGCATAATAAAACTGAATGTCTGTCGAGGCTCATCTAAACAAAACAAAGAAGTTTTGAGCAGGCATTGGAAAGAGTAGGACGAAGGCACCTGCCAAATAGTAAGATGAATTTAATAACTTCCAGCTAGGAACACATTTATTTACAGTGGTATCTTGGGTTACAGACACTTTCAGGTTACAGATGCTTCAGGTTACAGACTCCGCTGACCCAGAAATAGTACCTCGGGTTAAGAACTTTGCTTCAGGTTGAGAACAGAAATCGTGCTCTGGCGGCGCGGCAGCAGCAGAAGGCCCCATTAGCGAAAGTGGCACCTCAGGTTAAGAACAGTTTCAGGTTAAGAACGGACCTCCAGAATGAATTAAGTTCTTAACCCGAGGTACCACTGTATTAGGTAATCAGGTGATAGACCATTGTCTGCACATTCCCCCATATATCCTCATGACTGAAAAGCTGAACAATTCAAGGCGAATCTGTTGGTTTAGATCCTTGAAAGCACTGAGCCCCACAGACTCTCCTGTGGCTACAGCTCTTAATTACTGCAATGTATCCGTTTATGGGAGAATGACTCAGAAAGTGAAATCTTATAGGTTTGTAAAGTAGCATCTCACCTACTGCTGTTTGTCTCTCACTCAGGATGTTCTGGTCTTTTAAGCTGTGTGCCCTCCCTCCCCTTCTCTGTCTCTGAAGTTGCCTCCCTGCCTCCCCTGCAAAGCATCTCTGTTGATTAAGGGAACAACATGTATCATCACTACCAGGAAACCAGCCAACTCAACAGCCAGCTTGCTATCCTGTTGAGGATTGTCCTGCGTGTTTATTGCCCCAGTGTTACTAGAGGTAGCAGGACAGTGTCGAGCCTTTGACAGTGTACAAGTGCTTGAAAGCTAGAAATTCTCAACCTGGCCAGAGATGAGAAAGAAAACAGCTAAACGGAGGGGGGAGAAAGAAGCAAACATGATCCCTGGGAGCCCTGCAGTCGAAAACTGCAGGTGCATTAAAGAAAACCATTAAATCTCTTACACGAGGCAATTTCCTGAGCTTCGGCAGGACTGAGGAGCATTCCCTCAGTGCTTTGAGTGTCACAATATCAGGCCCTCTGCTCGCCACTATGCAGATCAAAGATAACTAGGTTCTTGGGCTGCAGCTTTCAGTTCTGCATGCCATCTCCCTTGCAAATCAAATAATAAAAAAGGAGAATTATTTCTTTGATGCGGCACAGTTCGCTGTGTTTTTGTGAGGGGATGAAAGCAGCCCCTTACTCCATCAAAATATCCACAGATCTGTCTTAAGGATAGGCAGGAACACGTAATTTCCTTCTGGAGACTGACAGCATGCTGGTCGAAGAAGATTCATGTAAGCAAAGGAGCCGATCGAGTCATCATTATGATAATTCATGCCATCCTTTCATCCTTGGTGTTTTGCATTTCATTAGCCCACTGGGCTACCAAATGCGGCCCACAGAAGCGCAAGGCAACTTAAGAGTTTTGTTAAGATCAGAGGATGAGGGTGATTTCGTGGTTTATTTACACAACAGTGCTCAAAGCAGCTTGCAGTACTCTGAACAGAAATGACAAGAACCATCAAAACCAAATACAAGAATGTTAACATAGAATCACAAAACTGTAGAGTTGCAAGGTGTGATGGCCTGGGACTCGGGCTCGGACTCGGAACCAGAGGAGACTCAGTCTGCACTGGATCCTTTGCCTCAGGCATCATCTGAACCAAGTCTGGGGCCTGATCCTGAAGAGTCCCAGTCTGTACAGGTTCCTCTGCAACAAACACCAGCTGGGCTGAGTCAGGGGCCTGAGCCTGCCCTGGCTCCAGATGTGGGGATTACCTCATTGTCTTCAGCTGGGTCATCACTTACAGCTGCTCCACTACCAGTTTGGTCAGGGGAGGCTGAGGTGGCCTCTCGGTCTAGTAACCCACCAACGTCTCCCGAGCTGCAGAGACTAAGGTCTGGGAGAGAGACCTGAGTACTCGCAGGAGGAGTGCTCACCTTCGGGCAAGACAGGGAGGTGTGTCGCTGGAGGATCAGGACCTAGCAGGCTGGGGAACATCAGCTTAGATCACAAAGAAGGGCCAACTGGGCTGTCAAGGCAGAAACCCACCTCAGATACCTTAGCACACATGTCACAGCAGACTGATATACTGAGAGGGCTGCCTCCCATCCCCAAAGAGCCTTCTCCCTCTGGGTAGGTGTCTTCAGATAGACTAGACCAGGGGTCAGCAAATTTTTTCACCAGGGGGCCGGTCCACTATCCCTCAGACCTTGTTGAGGGCCATGGTTTTCCGGGTTAAGGAGCCTGCACTCAGATATTTCCTGGAACCAAGTAAGCTGGAAAGGAGGGCTAAACGTGTGCTATGTTCCATTCGTTTCCCTGAAGTGGCTTTGACGTCATGCAAAAGCCGAAATATTACGTGGAAGTTAACAGTTAAGGAAATGGAATAAACTGTTGCGTGACTGCAGCCTGAGCCTAAGTACAATATGGCTTGCTTCCCGTCTGGAGGAAGGGAGGAGTGAAGTATAGAATCATAGAATCATAGAAACATAGAGTTGGAAGAGACCACAAGGGCCATCGAGTCCAACCCCCTGCCAAGCAGGAAACACCATCAGAGCACTCCTGACATATGGTTGTCAAGCCTCTGCTTAAAGACCTCCAAAGAAGGAGACTCCACCACGCTCCTTGGCAGCAAATTCCACGGTCGAACAGCTCTTACTGTCAGGAAGTTCTTCCTAATGTTTAGGTGGAATCTTCTTTCCTGCAGTTTGGATCCATTGCTCCGTGTCCGCTTCTCTGGAGCAGCAGAAAACAACCTTTCTCCCTCCTCTATGTGACATCCTTTTATATATTTGAACATGGCTATCATATCACCCCTTAACCTCCTCTTCTCCAGGCTAAACATGCCCAGCTCCCTTAGCCGCTCCTCATAAGGCATCATTTCCAGGACTTTGACCATTTTGGTTGCCCTCCTCTGGACACGTTCCAGTTTGTCAGTGTCCTTCTTGAACTGTGGCGCCCAGAACTGGACACAGTACTCCAGGTGAGGTCTGACCAGAGCAGAATACAGTGGCACTATTAAGAGTTGAAGATGCTTCTTGCACCAACGGACAGCTTGTGCACAGGCTAATTTGCTCAACTACAAGACATTGCACGTTCTTTTGTAATTCAAGAAAATCTTTAGTAAAAATTATTTCGAAAAAACAATAACTGTGGTTTATGGCTTAGCAGGGACACGGGTGGCGCTGTGGGTAAAACCTCAGTGCCTAGGACTTGCCGATCGTATGGTCGGCGGTTCGAATCCCCGCGGCGGGGTGAGCTCCCGTCGTTCGGTCCCAGCTCCTGCCCACCTAGCAGTTTGAAAGCACCCCTAAGTGCACGTAGATAAATAGGGACCGCTTTATAGCGGGAAGGTAAACGGCGTTTCCGTGCACTGCGCTGGTCTGGCTCGCCAGCTGCAGCTTCGTCACACTGGCCACGTGACCTGGAAGTGTCTTCGGACGGCGCCGGCTCACGGCCTCTAGAGCGAGATGAGCACGCAACCCTAGAGTCGGACACGCCTGGCCCGTACGGGCAGGGGTACCTTTACCTTTATGGCTTAGCACTGTATCCAAACATACCTTCCATTTCATGATTTATTTATTTTTTAGAAAAGGAAAATAAAAAAGAGGCAATTGTGTTATGTGCCGCAACACGAGGGGGGAAATGCATGTTTTCCCTCCTCCCGCCATCCATACCCTTGGCTGAAGCACTTTAGCGCTGCTTCCCTCCCTCCCTCCTGGCTCAGCACTTATTGAATGCGCCTTCTGCCCTTAACCTGAGAATGCAGTCAAGCTCCTCTTGACAGAAATCATATTAATGCTGCTTTGTATATTACCTGACCTTAGATGCTTTGTATATTACCTGACCTTAGGTGCTATTGAAAAAGTGACGCACATGAAAGGGATGCCATTTTCGCCAAGGCAGCTTGCCAAGTGATCCTCTCCCTGAAGATTTTCTCACCGAGTTTCAGTGCCTTTTTATACGGCAATACCCAAATATTTCTGCCAGGGTGGTGGTTCGCCGTAAAGTGCAGTGACCCACGACCAGTACAACGGGCAGTGACCAGATCAGCTGAGACATTCCACTGTGTCTTAGATCAGGAGCAGGCAGAAGGCAGATCTGGATCTACTGGATCTTGAAGTAGATCAGCAAGGCTTGCTGACTCACAGTTGTTTAACATCAGCAGGAAGAAAATACTGTATTTTTCACTCTATAAGACGCACCAGACCACAAGACGCACCTAGTTTTTGGAGGAGGAAAACAAGGAAAAAAATATTCTGAATCTCAGAAGCCAGAACAGCTAGAGGGATTGCTGTGCAGTGAAAGCAGCAATCCCTCTTGCTGTTCTGGCTTCTGGGATAGCTGCGCAACCTGCATTCGCTCCATAAGACACACACATATTTCCCCTTACTTTTTAGGAGGGAACTCCCGAGCTGCCCTAAACTTCACTGCGGTAGCAGGAGACCCCATTAGCTAAAGTGGTAAAGGTAAAGGTAAAGGTACCCTTGACTGTTAGGTTCAGTCACGGATGACTCTGGGATTGTGTGCTCATCTTGCTCTATAGGCTGAGGGAGCCGGCGTTTGTCCACAGACAGCTTCCAGGTCATGTGGCCAGCATGACTAAGCCGCTTCTGGTGAACCAGAGCAGTGCACGGAAACGCCGTTTACCTTTACCAGAGCCAGTGTGGTGTAGTGGTTAAGAGCGGTAGACTCGTAATCTGGGGAACCGGGTTCGCGTCTCCGCTCCTCCACATGCAGCTGCTGGGTGACCTTGGGCCAGTCACACTT
>JAXCMG010000075.1:2016288-2044989 GCA_034642415.1 Podarcis siculus | reverse complement strand
ACATGCCCAGCTCCCTTAGCCGCTCCTCATAAGGCATCATTTCCAGGCCTTTGACCATTTTGGTTGCCCTCCTCTGGACACGTTCCAGTTTGTCAGTGTCCTTCTTGAACTGTGGTGCCCAGAACTGGACACAGTACTCCAGGTGAGGTCTGACCAGAGCAGAATACAGTGGCACTATTACTTCCCTTGATCTAGATGCTATAGATGCTATAATCAATGATAGAGGATGACAGTGAAATGCTCTGTTGAACATCAAAGCTCGGATACCCACGCTGAGAATCAGACCCTAAATATGTTTACTTGGATGCGAGTCACATTTAAATCAATCGAACCTTGCTCCATTTAATATTGTTTAGGATTAGCCTCCTTCTCTCTCTCTCTCTCTCTCTCTCTCTCTCTCTCTCTCTCACACACACACACAGAATAAGTTTGTATCTAGGTTAGCCAGAAGAAATAACTCCTCTGTCTGAATAGATACATTTTTTCACACGTTCTCCAAAGACAGGGTATAAATTGACGTTTTTGCTATTGCGTTTTGCCATCCCGCAAGATGGTCACAGGCCCTCCCATTGACTGCCTTCTCCCTCCCACCAGCGACCTTGCAATGACAGACTTGATACAAATTGTGGGTATCAGCTGATTAGTGCTACAGCAACCCTTTGGACCTACTAGACTTCTGAATCACAGGCTGATAAATGGGAGCTACTGTGTTCAGCTTGACCGATACATCAAGGAACTAAGTCCACATAATGACATTTAGATTACCTCAGACCCCTTCTCTATGATGCTTGCTATCGGCAGAGGGAGGGGAGGCAAAACAACCCTACCCAGGGTGTCCATCTTATATCAAGGTACACCCTTCTAAAAATGCAAGGAAGGTCATTTGCTGCTTAGCAGTGACACATCATGGGGTATGTAAAATAAATGCAAAATCCATATCCAGCTCTTTTGGGGGGAATGTGCAGATTACGGGCCTTCTCTCTCTCTCCTCTGCCCCTATTTCACTTAGCACAGGTCCATGTGCATTAATGGATCATATAAATCAGGGATGTCCAACAGGTCGATCGCGATCTACCGGTAGATCCCTGCGAGGTTTTGGTAGATCGCAGTTGATCTCTGGCTCCCTTTCCTTAGTGTCGCTAAAACTGTCTCCTGCCACGCCCCATCACCCCGGTCTCCATTGTTGTATGATCTCTAGAAGGGAAGACAGAAGAAGAAGAAGAGTTTGGATTTGATATCCCGCTTTATCACTACCCTAAGGAGTCTCAAAGCAGCTAACAATCTCCTTTCCCTTCCTCCCCCACAACAAACACTCTGTGAGGTGAGTGGGGCTGAGAGACTTCAGAGAAGTGTGACTAGCCCAAGGTCACCCAGCAGCTGCATGTGGAGGAGTGGGGAAGCGAACCCGGTTCACCAGATTACGAGTCCACCACTCTGAACCACTACACCACAAAGCTTTGTCTGTGCTGCTGTTTTGATCCACAGCGATCTTTTTGTGAGTGACTTTACCCCTTTGTCCCTTGCCTTTTAACCTTCCCAAAGATGGAAATCCCCCTGCTAAAAAAAAAAAAAGCTCAACTTTGAGCTGCCAAAACAGGGGTAGATCACTGCCAGTTTTTAATTCTGAAAGGAGTTGGCCACCCCTGGTATAAATGATAAGTAGTATGGAAGCTTTTGAATTCCACATACAGTACCTCTTTATCAGACCAGATGGTGCACAAAGTATGGGGTTGGGGAGAAGATATTGGCAACATCATGTGTCTGCATCTGCAGAATTTGGGAGGAGGTGGAAGACATTCAAAAGTGCAATAGTATTGGAAGTGTGTAGGAAAATGGAGGCACTCTGGTCAGGAGAAATTGGCTAAAGCAGAAATAATACTGAAGCTACTAAGAGCTGCATCTCCAAACACCTTGTTCCGGGCAAGAACAGGAAACTTGCTTAACCAAAAGGTGACGGATGAAGTTTGTGGTTGAGCTAGGTTTAACAAAGGAAGTTAGGCAGGTTTAAGTGGGGAGCAGGGAGCTGTAGTGGAAAGTCCCCAAAATACATAGTTAAGGTTGCTGATAATTTCTGCATAAAGGTGATTTGGGAGAGAAGTGGAGGTGGGGGTGCTTGCAGCTGGGTAACTTGGAGGCTGTTTTGTGGGAAACCAGAAAAGCATGTGGGGTCTCTTGTCCGCACCATGAGGTGGATGAGACACCATTCTTGTACAAGAATAAAACTCTTTATTTTTGCTACCTGTTGCCTGGTTATTGGTCTCTGCTAGACAACAAGCCTAAAAGCGGCTAAATTCCACAACACTGTAGAGGTATCAGGTTACAACAAGGGCTGTTGCGAACAAGGCGCATAAGAATGGCTGACTCCCCATTTACGGAAACAGAAAAAACTCAAGTCCACCTCCATCCTTAAGCAAAACACACACAGATTCCTTTTAGGTAGTAAGCAGGAATAAAATCTGACCATCTCTCTGTTTTCCAGCTATCAAGGGACCTTTTAAGGACCCTGTTTTCCACCTATCAATGAATCAAAAGTCACAGGGAGATTGAGAATAAAGACCAAGGTCATATTCCCTTTGCCCCGTTCCCAATAAAAGTCACCTATCAGGGCAACCAAGGCCAATTTGGTCCCATGACAAGGCCTAAACCCAGATTGGAATCGGACTAGATAATAATCTGTATTATCCAAGAATGTCTGCAGTTGCCCTGCGACGATTCTCTTCATCACCTTCCCCAAGAAGGGAGATTTGCAACAGATCAGTAGTTAGTCCAAACCAACAAGCCCAGGGCTAAGAGTCAGTGTCTTAAGGCAGGCACCCCCAAACTCGGCCATCCAGCTGTTTGGGACTACAACTCCCATCATCCCTAGCTAACAGGACCAGTGGTCAGGGATGATGGGAATTGTAGTCCCAAAACAGCTGGAGGACTGAGTCTGGGGATGCCTGTCTTAAGGTTTAATAACTGACCAATACTTCCGTGGTTGCAGCTCATGTGTCTCAATCCAAAAATATGATTTGAAAAAAACTAAGAAATAAAATCACTTTCATATTTTGAAATATGTACAACCCCCATATGCAGATTAAATCACCTTTCACATGTCACTGCCATTTAAAATGGATTAATTAAGCCATAATGTATGTAAGCCTTGAAAAACAAAAACCCATGTTGTTTAGAGTATGGTAAAAAGGAAGAGCTGTTTTCCTTGCTTTTTGTGCTTGTGTTTTTAAGCCTCTCTGCCTCCTATATTCAATGCATAGATTTCTCCTCCAGATTAATCTGATGATCGCTCATGTGAATTAGGCTGTCCATTTCACACCTCCTTAAGTGCTAAGGAACTATCTCTAAGATCGCATCCTTTTATTCTGGATGAATTGGTCAGGAGCCTTTTTGCATGCTGCCCTCATGCAAAAAGGTAGCTGAGGAAGGAACGATTATATCGAGGATGCACTCTTTATAAATAAATAAATAAATCTCTAAATTGTATCAGTGTTTAAGGTGCTCTAAGGTACAATTGATTCATGTGAAATAATCACATGAATGTTTTCCCCGACTGTGTTTTTTATTTATTTACATTTTTGTGGGGTTGCTGAATACTTCAAAAGGGGCTCCAATGCAATTGCTTCCAAAATAACATGAAAAGAGGGGATTTGAGGGCGGCGGCAGGGTAAACAGAAAATGAGAGCCTCTGTTATATGAATGTACCAGAGAGAGAGAGAGAGAGAGAGAGGGGGGGGGGGGAGAGAGATTCTGTCTAGTGTTGACAATCAAAAGAGACACTTTAAATTTAGCAGCTCAGCTTGGCAGTCCTCATATTTTTGCTTCCCTGAAAGCAAGTTTCTGTTTGACATTCTAATGAGCATTCTCTGTTAATAAACTACGCATGACATTTCTTTTGCAAAGTTTGAAACTAATTTTGAAAGTGACCGAGGCCATGTTCGCAGGCATGTGATGCCTTGTGGTTTGAGGAGAACAACACACAATTAATTTGAGATATGAAATTTCATTTACTGATGTATTAATTTTAGGCTAGCTTCACATGCCACACAGGAGAGAAAGCTTGGGATTTATTTATTTTAGCTTTTATCTATTCATTATATTTTATCCCACTATTCCTTTAAGGAACTCAGTGTGTCCGTCCCCCCCATAGTTTGTCCTCATAACAACCCTGTGATGTAGGTTAGACTAAGAAGGGATAACCAGCATAAGGTCACATGGTAAGCTTCACGGTTGAATGGGGATTCGAACTAGGATCTCCCTAGTCTTAGTCCAGCACTCCTACCATTGCACCACACCATCTCCAAATGTGTAAATGCTTTTCACCTCCTCTTTTTGCACCTCTCCATTCCAAATGGGACGCGGGTGGCGCTGTGGGTAAAAGCCTCAGCGCCTAGGGCTTGCCGATCGAAAGGTCGGCGGTTCAAATCCCCGCGGCGGGGTGCGCTCCCGCTGCTCCGTCCCAGCGCCTGCCAACCTAGCAGTTTGAAAGCACCCCCGGGTGCAAGTAGATAAATAGGGACCGCTTACCAGTGGGAAGGTAAACGGCGTTTCCGTGTGCGGCTCTGGCTCGCCAGAGCAGCGATGTCACGCTGGCCACGTGACCCAGAAGTGTCTGCGGACAGCGCTGGCCCCCGGCCTGTTGAGTGAGATGGGCGCACAACCCCATAGTCTGTCAAGACTGGCCCGTACGGGGAGGGGTACCTTTACCTTTACCTTATTCCAACTGTTGCTCATCAATTTGGAAATGAAAACAAGTATGTTTCCGAGCACAATTCAAAGTGTTGGTGCTGACCTTTAAAGCCCTAAACGGCCTTGGCTCAGTATACCTGAAGGTATACTGGACTCCACCACCCATCCTTCAGCCCGGCCACTGAGGGCCAGCTCCAAGGGCCTCCTGGCAGTTCCCTCACTGCGAGAAGTGAGGTTACAGGGAATCAGGCAGAGGGCCTTCTTGGTAGTGGCACCCTCCCTGTGGAATGCCCTCCCATCAGATGTCAAGGAAATAAACAACTATCTGACTTTTAGAAGACATCTGAAGGTAGCCCTGTTTACAGAAGTTTTTAATGTTTGATCTTTTATTATGCTTTTATATTTGTTGGAAGCTGCCCAGAGTGGCCGGGACAGCCCAGTCAGATGGACAGGATAAAAATAGAAATAAAAATAAAAATAGTGATTCCTCTCTCTCATCTCCATCTGCCTGCTTTTATTACAGTCAGCCCACAACTTACGAACATTTAACTTCTGCTTTGCACGTGTGGCAAATAAATAAATAAATGGCCGGGGGAAAAAGGCGGGGTGTTCCAGGAAGAATGATTGTGGCAATCCCACCCACCATTGAATTTCACCCTGAAAAATGAGACCATTAAGCAGAGGCCCAGTGCAAAAGTGACTAGGCACTGCTGAGCATCTAGGGCTGCCAGACATTACTGGACATCACCATCCCATAGCACTGTACCTTAAGACTTTATTTTGAACTTTTGGCAACTGCGTTGGCTCCAGAGGCCCGAGAGTCAGAGTGGATAACAAGTGATCTGTGAAGCTTGAAAGCTCAGGCTCTCACTAAACAGAAAGTGGATCAATATGAAATGCCAGCTTATCTGCTCTATCTCCCCTAAAACAAACAGCTGCTTTCTTTGGAATTTCTCATTATTGTGGGATCCAGTTTGAGTTGCCAGAAAGGTATCTGGTTGTCCAGAAAGCACCACTCCATTTTTGCATCTGAAAATTACAAAATCCTCTCTCTCTCTCCCCTTCCTTCCGTAAACTCCCCACCCCCCTTTGTGGAGGGAGCAATCTTGCACTCTTCTGATCTGAACACTTAAATAGGTTTTAGCGTTTCCCGTGTTTGAGAAATGGAGAAAGAACCTGAACTGGCTCAAAAGTATGCCCACCCAACCGCAAAACCCAACACTCCCCATGTGGCTGTCTTCTAATTCACGTCCACTGCTTCCAGGGCTGGGTGAGTGTGAACCAATGAAATGAAGAGGCCAAAATAGTAGGCAATGCAGGTTTATATAAGGTAAGAAGGTAAATGACCCCTGGATGGCTAAGTACAGTCAAATTCAACTATGGGGTGCGGCACTCGTTTCCACTTTCAGACCGAGGAAGCCGGCGTTTGCATGCAGACAGCTTTTCCGGGTCATGTGGCCAGCATGACTAAACTGCTTCTGGCACAATGATGCACCATGACAGAAGCCAGATTGCACGGAAACACCATATACCTTCCCACCGCAGCAGTACCTATTTATCTACTTGTGCTGGTGTGCTTTTGAACTGCTAGGTTGGCAGGAGCTGGGACAGAGCAACGGGAGCTCACCCTGTGGCACTGATTCAAACTGCCAACCTTACGATCGGCAAGACCAAGAGGCTCGGTGGTTTAGACCACAGCGCTACCCAAGTCCATACAGGTTTATATAGCACTGGCTAGCTCACCCCCTGGTTCAACTAGTATCTTTCTGTATCATAACTTGCATCTTCTTGTACAGAAATTCACCTCCGTCCACACTATGGCAGACGGGAAAACAGGCTTTGTTGAGAGTTATAGGGAATAGGCTTGTTAACCAACCAAAAAACAAGTGAACCAAAAATAATCAAAAAGGGGGCAAATGATTCTTTTTTTGTGTGCATCTGAAAAGGTGTGCAATCTTTGTTGTTTCTTCAGCTTGCAAACTGCCTTCTGTATACAGTGATACCTTTGTTTAACAATAGCTGAGTTTTTGAACAACTTGGATTAAGAATGCTGCAAACCTGGAAGTAGGTGTTTAGGTTTGTGAACTTTGCCTTGGAAGCAGAACATGTTCTGTTTCCTGTTGAGTGTGTTCCATTTGGAAATTGAGTCCCCCACTGCTATGGGAAAGCACGCCTTGGTTTAAGAACACTTTGGTTTAAGAATGGACTTCCAGAACAGATTAAGTTGGTAAACCAAGCTACCACTGTAGTAATAGAGAAAGGCGGTAAACACATTAAAAGTGAAATGAAATGAAATGGCTGAATATTTGTAGCTTTTGTGCTGGATTCCTTCAAGCCAAGCCATGCTGGGCCCATTTGACTGCATCACCCTATCTACTTTGGAATCCAGACCCCACCCTAGTACCTGGTGTCTAAAAGTTTGCTTCAAGAGTTGGCAACTTACAAATCAATGGAATTTGTTGTTGTTGTTGTTTTGTTGATTTGTAAGTTGCCAACCCTTGAAATTTTTTGACTGGTTTAGATTAACTCTTGTAATGAGAAACATTAAAAAGTAGTGAAAAAGTTGGTTACCAACAACCTAGAATTATCATTATATGAATTCAACTAAGAACTTTAAAAGACCCAAGTGAGAAGGGGAGGGAAGTCAGAGATAATTAGAATATCAATGAATCCAATGAATAAGAATATATCTTTGTTTTTCTTTATTATGATTTAGAATTGCATGTTCATTAAGAAGAAAAGCGAAATTTTACATTGTGATTTCATGTTAAGAAAGTATTTCTGTTGTAAAATACTAATAAAGATGAATTGAAAAAACCCCAACAACTTACAAATCAATGAAGGGGCTGTAGCTCAGTGACAGAGCACATGTTTTAAATGTAGACAGCAGTGATCAGTGGGGCAGGGCAGAGACACTTACCTAACCTCCCATCACTGGTTGGTGTGGCTTACTGGGAAAGAAGAGGGAGGTGGTAGCAAAGTCATGGTGGAAGCACACTGGAAGGAATACGAGGTCGGCTCTGCTGGTGTGACCATGCTGTAGACCACACCATCCTGGTAAGCCACAGCAACGCTGGTGATGGCAGGTCAGGCAAGTACTGCAGCTTCACGCAGCTGACCACTACTGTATGCAGAAGATCCCATAGTCAAGGTTGGGTATCTTCAGTGAAAAGGATGAGATAGAAGGTGATGAAAAGGACCTTGGCCTGAGAGCATGGAGAACCACTGCCAGTCAGGAAAGAGACTACAGAGGCAGACAAATAGGAAACTACCTTATACTGGTCAGACAAGGTGCATAACCCTCACTAGGCATCCCAAGCAGAATTCTCAGCAACCCTCATCAAACTTGTGGGTTGCCCCCATCTTGATCTCTTCTCACTGCTAAAACACTCTTGCGAGTTAGCTGGTCCCTTGCTCCTAATTTCATAATGAAGTGAAGCTAAAGCACTCCTGGAGTGTGTTGCTGTTGCTGCTGCTGCTGCTGCTGCTGCTGCTGTTTAAAATGGAATAAAATCAGTATCGTACCTTCCAACATTTCTCTGATGAAAATAGGGACATCCTATTCAACAACAACAACTATGATGATGGTGATGATGATGATTACACCCTGCCCATCTGACTGGGTTGCCCCAGCCACTCTGGGCAACTTCCAACATAAATAAAAACATAATAAAACATTTAAAAAACCTTCCCTAAACAGGGCTGCCTGCAGATGTCTTCTAAAGGTTGTGTAATTTCTTATCTCCTTGGCTCAGGGTTCGCATAACTCCATACCCTCCAACATTTATCCGACGAAAATGGGGACGTCCTACGGAAAAGCAGGATAAATCAGAAACCGGGACAGCTTCTGTAAATCCAGGGCATCTATAAAATAGGGACACTTGGAGGATCTGCGATATAAGGTCTCAAATATAATGTGCGGGTTTGCAACTCATGATCTTACAAAAAAACCACACAAAGCATTTAAAAACCTCCTCCTCACTTTTGCTAATAAAAATCTGAAAGATCTTTCTACAAACGTCGTAATGGTGATAACGTATATTTAATGTCAACTTTCCCATAGTTAGGACAAGTTAATGTGGCGCCTTAATTATGGCTTCTCTCTTTCCCTGTTTCCTCTGTTGGTGGCAGTCACCTTTCACTAGAAAAGTTCCACAAAGGCATTGCTGCTGGTTTTTCTGCTCCCTCCCTCCCTGCCCTGTGTGCCCCCACACGTGCCAGAAACTTATCAGCTGAAATATGTTAATTTTTTCCCTAATGGAGTAATGATGTCTGAAGGCTTTGAAGACGACATTACTATGATAATGGGTTCGCTTAAAACAGTATCAGGACAGCCTTGATTATGGGCTTCTCTGCTCAAAGCGCCCAACTCCCAAGGAAGCCAAAGTTTCTTCCATAACTAATTTGTGGCAAGGGTTCAGAGCAAGCTTGTTTCTGTGCATTAAAAGGGAAATCATTAACATACGTAAAGAAAGGGGTCCACGTTTCTTGGAAGGCGAATCTATTCCTTATGCCTTTAATAGTCCTTTTGAGCGCTAGCTGTACAGCTGGGTAAGTGTTTCGTGACTATTGTGTTTGTATTTGTTTAACCCCCCCCAAAAAAAATGTTAAAAAAGGTAAATCACCTGGTGTAATAAAGATGAAAGGCCGTTGCAAAAATCTATTATTCAGCCAACAGGCACTAGGCCAATGTGTACTAGGTAAAGGGACCCCTTACCATTAGGTCCAGTCATGGCTGACTCTGGGGTTGCGGCACTCATCTCGCTTTATTGGCCGAGGGAGCCGGCGTACAGCTTCCGGGTCATGTGGCCAGCATGACTAAGCCGCTTCTGGCAAACCAGAGCAGCGCACGGAAACGCCGTTTACCTTCCCGTTAGAGCGGTACCTATTTATCTACTTGCACTTTGACGTGCTTTCGAACTGCTAGGTTGGTAGGAGCAGGGACTGAGCAATGGGAGCTCACCCCGTCGGGGGGATTCGAACCGCTGACCTTTTGATCGGCAAGTCCTAGGCTCAGTGGTTTAACCCACAGCGCCACCTGTGTCCCTTGTATTTGCTGCTATGTAATGGCATGCAAATGCCATTAATAAAATAAATAAAACAAGCATTTAGTAGGTATTGGTCCTGAGTCACAACTTGGATATGATCTGGGTTGTGTCTGCCGCACAGAAGAATAAATAAAATAAACTTATAAAACGTTTGCATCAAGGGAACCCGGATTTGGGGATCTGTAAAACTATGCAAATCAAGCAACATTGCTTGTGTTGGCCTGTTGCGCAGAATTTGTTTGCACGTGAGGAAGGGTAAGGAGCTAAGCAATAAAATGGAAGTCCTGCTCTCCAATCAGTTGGAAATCTTAGTAAAGATCACCACTTGCTTTGGGATACTTCAGCAAGCATTTGAAAAACAACCTCCAAGATTATATTCAAAGCCACAGGGACTAGCAACTGGGTTGTACCCAATGGCGACTTGGGGAAAGTGCTTTTCCTCGTGCAAAGCAAAGGTCTGAATTTCACAGATCTTCCTCTAAGTATCTGCTGCAACTTCTGTGCCATATTCACTGTTTTCACTAAGAGTGCTGCAATCCTCAAAGGCAGCTTTTGGGAGGTATGTGGGACAGCGACAGGTCAAGGCGTTCGATGGAAAATTTAGTATCCTGCATTGTTTCCGACTGTGCTGTTCAGAGGTGATATTTGGAGCTTATATTTGGTGCTTTTGTTTTTGCTATTTATTTGGCGTTTTTTGTTTTTGAGGCTTTTCCTGTTACTGATCGATTGATTGTGTGACTGCGGAAATGGACAAAAGCCATCTACAACACTGTCTTATTTATTTTATAGTACAGTACATTGATTATTGCTTTCATTTTATGGATCAATGTTCTCGTTAGATAGTAAAATTCATGTTAAATTGCTGTTTTAGTTGTTTTTAAAAGTCTGGAACGGATTAATCCATTTTGCATTGCTTCCTATGGGAAAGCGTGCCTTGGTTTTGGAATGGACTTCCGGAGCAGATTCATTTTGAGAACCAAGGTACCACTCATCTATCTATCTATCTATCTATCTGAAGGTAAAGGGACGCCTGACCATTAGGTCCAGTCACAGACAACTCTGGGGTTGCGGCACTCATTTTGCTTTACTGGCTTCCGGGTCATGTGGCCAGCATGACTAAGCCGCTCCTGGCGAACCAGAGCAGCACATGGAAATGCAGTTTACCTTCCTGCCGGAGCAGTACCTATTTCTCTACTTGCACTTGACATGCTTTTGAACTGCTAGGTTGGCAGGAGCTGGAACAGAGCAACGGGAGCTCACCCTGTCGCGGGGATTCGAACTGCCGACCTTCTGATCGGCAAGCCCTAGGCTCTGTGGTTTAGACCATAGCACCACCCGCATCCTGTATCTATCTAATCAATCTATCTATCTATCATCTATCTATGTTCTCGAAGCTACCAGCATGAGTTTGACCAAACTGCGGGAGGCAGTGGAAGACAGGAGTGCCTGGTGTGCTCTGGTCCATGGGGTCATGAAGAGTTGGACACGACTAAACGACTAAACAACAAAAACATCATCTATCTATCATTTATCTATCTATTTATCTATCTGTATCTATCTATCTATCATCTATCTATCTATCTATATCTATCTATCATCTATCATCTATCAATCATCTATCATCTATCTTCTATCAATCTATCATTATCATCTATCTATCATCTATCATCTATCTATCTATCATCTATCTATCTATCTATCTATCTATATCTATCTATCTATCTATCTATCATCTATCTATCATGTATCATCTATCTAGCTATCATCTATCTAGCTATCTATCTAATCTATCATCTATCTATCATCTGTATCTATCTCTGTCTGTCTATCTATCTATCATCATCTATCTATCTAGGAAGCTGAGATTCTGAGGATGTCGAACACACTGTGTTTGCACAGGATTGCATGATTCAAGCGCTCCAATCCAAAGTAAGCATTCAGTAAGAGTAAGGTTGCTAACCCCTTTTCCATAACTGCACCGCACCTTCAAAGCTGGCCGCAGGTGGTTGGGGGTTCCTTCCCAGCAGCTTTAGGGGGGCCACATGTTGCTACAGATGGAGCAAGTGAGGTCTTGGGAATCTCACCTGCACAAGGGGAAATATATTGCGCTCCCACAGCAGGATCTTTGGATCCAAGAAGGCAGCGAGCTCACAATCTGTGGAGAAGCAAATATACAGCCAGCAGGGAAATAAATGGTAATAATGGGGAAGCATAGCTGAAAGAGATGAAATGGCTTTGAAGTGATGCTAGGAGAAAGTGCATCATAGACAGGAAATATATGAGGGGGGAAATGGGCTGGAAATGATAGCAACAACATCAGGAAAAAGGGAGAGACCAGCAGTTGCTTCTCTGTTGATCCTAGTCAGAGCAGAAACATAGCTAAGCTTGATAGGTTTACTGGATGAAGTTCTAATGATGTAAAATTGCGTAGGCTTTCACATGGCATAGATTACTTCATCAAAGACAATGAATACACTGAATGACTGACAGAACAGAAGAGAGAAGAGGAAATGGTCTAACATTACTGTCTAGGTGAACTAAATGTGTGTGTGTGTAGACATATAAATATAATTTATGCTTACCTACAGACACATATATTGGGACGCAGGTGGCGCTGTGGGTTAAACCACAGAGCCTAGGACTTGCCGATCAGAAGGTCGGCGGTTCGAATCCCCGTGACGGGGTGAGCTCCCATTGCTCGGTCCCTGCTTCTGCCCACCTAGCAGTTCGAAAGCACATCAAAGTGCAAGTAGATAAATAGGTACCGCTCTGGCGGGAAGGTAAACGGCATTTCCGTGCACTGCTCTGGTTCGCCAGAAGCGGCTTAGTCATGCTGGCCACATGACCCGGAAGCTGTATGCCGGCTCCCTCGGCCAGATGAGCACCGCAACCCCAGAGTCGGCCATGACTGGACCTAATGGTCAGGGGTCCCTTTACCCTTTACCTTTACAGAAACATATAATTTAGTTATCTACCTACCTACCTACCTACCTACCTACCTACCTACCAGCTATCTCTCTCTCTCTCTCTCTCTCTCTCTCTATCTATCTATCTGTCATCTATCTATCTATATTTAAAGTTCTGTTTGTTTTAATGATTATTGTTTTATGTTGTTTTTAATTGGCTTGTTGATATTTGTTGTGCATTACCTACAGTTTCATTCCTACACCGTTTAGATCCCTCTCTGATCAAATGGTTTATAAAACTTCTATTTTATTTTTTAAAAAATTCTAATCAGGAACACATATATATCACCAGGTACACATAAAGGCCAGATCTCAGCCTGCAACTCGTTGACAAAATGCTGTGTTGACCCAGGAAGGCATGGCAGCTATCCGACACTCTGTATTTTGTTCTCAAGCAAAGTTGTTAATTGCAATTTCCAGGCATGTCTTTGACTTCTGTCTCCATTTAAGATGGAAGACTTAATGGTCCAAGAAGGAGCTGTGATGTTCCCCCAGGTGTCAAGTCTCATCTGTAATGAGCTTTTCCTTGCAAATCCATTTGAGATCTGAAGGCTGCAATCCTCTGCATGCTTACAAGGGAGTAAGAGCAAGATTTTAGTTCCAAGCAAGCAGCAGCAGCAGAAACAGCAGCAATAGAACAGCTGGCCAGCATACCTGCCCCAATGCCAGATGTGTGGGTAAGATGGTTCAGGAAGGGAAAAGTAAAATTTGAGGAGAGAAGATGAACTGACTCTTGGAAACAATTTACACACAAACATCTTAGTTGTTCTTCAAACCAGTGATATTTTGGACCACACCCAGAAAAATGACCAAGTCCTTCCAATATTATTATTAATTTAACCTCTCACAGATTGACATTGCTTGCCACAGATCCTGTGCCCCAGCAACCTAGTCCTACTTACAGAACAAATATTGGATATTCTAGCTATTAATCAGCCCCTATAAGGTCCAGAAAGGATCCTCATTGTTAATGGGCAGACATCTGAATCTGCTGTGCTGGTCATCCATGAATTATAGATTTACTTTCAACAAGAGAAGTATAACCACGTTGAGTGCCGTCATCTTCTTGAAGCAAAGAGTAGGCCTGTACATCGCTAGGTGAATAAGTGTGTATATTTACAGATCTCTGCTTCAGCACAGAGTTGCTGAAAATGTGGAATGTGGACTGCTATTTGTAGAGAAGGGGGAAAGCATGGATTAAGCACAAGTCTCTTTCTATTTTCATATATATGATATAACTGCATTTTTATTCTTCTCTTATTTATTTTTTTTGCAATAAAAGGATCAGAATTTGGGTTCTCACATTTCAAGTTTGATTCTGTTCATTTGGGGGAGGGGTAATGATACTGCCCTGTGCTGCAGATTGATTTTTGGATATTCATTTCAATATGTGAAGACTAGACTCCATTTCTCCCCAGATTTGGAAACACATGACAGTTGCATTCAGCTTGGCAGAGACTAAACAAACTCAGCACTCCTTGCATTTTCCTCTGACTCGAACGAGTTGGAATTCATTAAGTAAACCCAGTGAACCATTAATTCAGCAATCATTAAAATCCACCTTTAAACTAGATTAGCTATAACTATAAGACGACAGATCCCCAAATAATAAATCGTAAGTAGCTTTCTTTTAATACGGCAACGATGGCATGAAGGTTCTTAAGAGGGGAAAACATTTCAGAGGTTAATTTTCAGACACACATCTCCTTTCCCTCCTTAAATCATATTGCCCTGATTCTGCAAATGCATACGCACAATAAAGTGAGTCATTGGCTGGGATCCTGAGGTTGATCTCACTGATGTGAACATCTCCTAAGCAGAGTTCAGATTCAAGGGACCTTTTCACAAGTTAGTGGATAGAAAGGGGTAGAAACATACTTTCAGGGTTGTTGTTTTCAGCTGGAGCTCACCAGAACTCAGTTCCAGCAAATCTCTGGTGGGTGCCATTGTCATTCTAAGAGAACAAGAGAGACGTTCATGGTGAGTTCTGGTCAGCGGGGGTTTCCCCCCCTAGAAAACTCACCACAAAGTTGTTACAGTAAGTGCCACACCTTTTAACAACAAGAAAGGTGCTAGTACAGTCATACCTCGGGTTACAGACGCGCCAAAAACCGGAAGTACAGGAACGGGTTACTACCAGGTTTCAGTGCTTTGTGCATCGCAGAAGCACCGAATTGCAACCCGTGCATGCACAGATGCAGTGCTGCGGGTTGCGGACGCTGCGGGTTGTGAACGTGCCTCCCACACAGATCACGTTCACAACCCGAGCGTCCACTGTACTGTGTACCCTTGAATACTCCCTGAAAAAAAGCCCAGTTAGGACCCTAACACACATTTTTGACACAGCACCAGATTAATTGTAAGGGAAACATTTCATTGAAAGTGGGCACAGCCAGTGTTTCACAAGAAGTGAAAATCACGGGACCCGTTTTCAAAAGGAAGAGCCATCTTTTTTCTCTCCAAGGTTTTTTGGCTCTCAGGAGTTGATTGGAACATATGCATAAAAAAATAAAAATGCATATGTTTGTTTTTAAAAAAAACAACCACCAAGATTTTGAAATGCACTATATTGGGGAAATTTGCTTTGAAAAAATGTGGCTGTTGGACAAAACTGCATGCAGACATGTCCCTGAGGCGAAAATTCACTGATGAATTTTTCACAAAGATTCGTTTTTATACAAAAAATCAGAAACTCATATTTAAATGTGAAGAACTGAAGACTGGAAGAAAATGAGAGAAATCAAAATTGTCAGATATGCCTATCCCTGGTTGCCATCAATGATTTTTCTACAAATGCACTGTTAATGTGCATGCAGTAGAGGAAACCTAGATAGCACTTTCTATTGGAAGCAAATGTGCATTGTCAGATTCCTTCTGACAATTTTTGTCCACACAAAGGTTGTATCACAAAATATCAAATCCAGGTTGCATTATATTGCATTATATTGCTGTTTCTGAACCTTACCAGAAGTAGGTAAGGTAAGAAGGTAAAGGTAAAGGACCCCTGGATGGTTAAGTCCAGTCAAAGGTGACTATGGGATTGAGGCACTCATCTTGCTTTCAGACCGAGGGAGCTGGTGTTTGGCCACAGACAGCTTTCTGGGTCATGTGGACAGCATGACTAAACCACTTGTGGCGCAACGGAACACCATGACGGAAACCAGAGTGCACGGAAAAGCCGTTTACCTTCCCTCCGGAGTGGTACCTATTTATCTACTTGCAGTTTGATGTGCTTTCGAACTGCTAGGTTGGCAGGAGCTGGGACAGAGCAACAGGAGCTCACCCCGTCGCAGGGATTCGAACCGCCGACCTTCTGACCGGCAAGTCCAAGAGGCTCAGTGGTTTAGACCACAGCACCACCCACATCCGTACTAGAAGAAGCCTTACCTAAGAAATCACATTTTGAAAAATGTACATTCCTGTTATTTTAATTGTTCAACATTTGATGTGTCAAATATTATCATTGCTTTGATTTGTTATTTAATCATTAAACTTTAATCAAATGAGCTTTATTTAATGATTTTCATGCATTTTTTGTAATTTACCATTTATTACATTTATACATATAATGGAAGATATGATAGTCGCTGCCTGCAGGCTTACAATCTGACAGAGGAACTACAAAAGGAAAAACGGAGGGAAGAGGAAAGCAAGCTGATTGATGCAGCCAGCATGGCCTCTCCCTTGTCACGAAGTGAACTGATATTATGTGATTCAATTGTGATTCAGACCTGCATCGTAAAGAAGCGCACCTGCTTTTGTAGGTAATATGGGATGTCATCATGAGGAGGGAAGGAGAGGGGGGGAGGAGAGAGGGGGGAATTACATATGGAAATAAGGAGAGAAAACTACACAGAGACCTACTGTTAAGAGAAGCCACAACTTGCTTAGGTTTAAGTACCAAATATCTGAAGGTCCACTTCCTTTCCTTCAGAAGACCTCAGGTGTTAAGCAGAGCTGTGTGTTGAATTCGGCCAAGTCCCAAGCCTATTTGGAGGTACGGTACTTGGGAATTGCTCAATTTGGATGAAGATTGGAGTCACAGTTGTGCTGTGCACAGGCCTGGTGTTAAGATTAACATAGGGGACCAGAATACATGAATGAGCGTCTCCACCCCCATCGTTCAGCCCAGGCACTGAGGTCCAGCTCCGAAGGCCTTCTGGCAGTTCCCTCACTGCAAGAAGTGAGGTTGCAGGGAAACAGGCAGAGGGCCTTCTCAGCAGTGGCGCCCTCCCTATGGAACGCCCTCCCATCAGATGTCAAGGAAATAAACAACTACTTGACTTTTAGAAAACATCTGAAGGCAGCCCTGTTTAGGGAACTTTTTAATGTTTGATGTTTTATCATGCTTTTAATATTCTGTTGGGAGCCTCCCAGAGTGGCTGGGGAAGCCCAGCCAGATGGGCGGGATATAAATAATAAATATTTATTATATTCTTATTTTTGTAGTTCCACTGTTCTCCGAAATTTGGTTTATTGGTCCAGGAAAGGGCATTCTTCTGTGGACAAACGCCGGCACCCTTGGCCTGAAAGCAAAATGAGTGCCGCAACACGTGAAACTAACCACAGTTACCTTGAATTTCTGCTTAACCCTCAAGAAAAAAGTGCATTTTCGCTAGCCAGGTTTAATTCAAATCCATCAAACCTCCTTCAAACCACCCTTCTCTGGCAGGGTGGAAGGAGAAAGAACTTGCCCATGTGAAGACCACCTGGTGGAAACCCTTACACATATGGTTCTTAATTGTAAACTATATGCTGATCTCCGTCAGCAATTTCTAGATCAACTCTGTATCCCCAAATGGAAACCAGGGTTGAAGGTAATACACTTTCTATTACTAGGGAATGATCAGGAGCTCACCAAGTTAGTGACTAAATATCTCTATTTGGTTTTTTGTCGTTGAAATACACTGCAGATGTCTGATCTCCCTGGAGACCAAGAGATGTGACGATAGACTGCTCTGCCTCCTTTCTTTTAGCAAATGTTTTGTGCCACTGAGGAAGTGGTAATTCTGTATTGATTTGTTTTGGACGTTTGTATGCGATGCCAATAAAAGGTTTGATGATGGTGATGATGAGTGCCGCAACCCCATAGTCGCCTTTGACTGGACTTAACCGTCCAGGGGTCCTTTACTTTTACCTTTTCTCTGAGGCAGTTGTCGCATTCCCTCCCAATAGAGGTAACATATGGACCTTCATTATATAGTTTCATCGAATGCTGCGAGCACACCTCTGGCTTTTGATACTTGAGTTGCATATTTTTGGGCCCCACCTATTGTCTTGACTCTAAGTCATCTTAACTATTTTTAATATTGCATTTCTAAATTATTCCAACCCACCCTGAAAACTAATAAATTTGATGATGATTATGATGATAGACAATAGTATTGTTAGAGAGTAAATGTGCTGATAATTGATTTCTTTTGGGGGTAGTGATGGACAGGTAATCATTAAGCCAGTCTGATGTTAAAACGTATTATTGCTTAGCTGTTTCTCTCCACTTAGGAGGTCTTCTTACCTAGTTTAGCCTAGGTTTAGATCAGCTCCTTTGGTCATGATGTGTATTGCCTGAAAATCTGTCCTCCTTTATTTCTGGATGGGGGGAAAAGACCCCAGTCTCTTCCATCTTACAATTATATTGCAGCTTCAAGAGTCATCATGCAAGAGGTTCTCTGCTCATATTCTGTGATGAAGCCAAATGTCATCTAAGTATAAAAGAAAATCAAACGAAAAGGGGCAGTGATCCAGAGGCATGTCTCACTGCTAGACAAATGGAATAAATTTGCTGGAAATCCAGGGCTCACGTCCAAGAGCTTGCATTCTTAAAACAAAATTATATGACACATTTGCAAGATTTCTGACACTGTTCTTGCTAATGCAACCGTAACTTCACATTTAACTAGGACTGGTTATGAAATTCTTCTCCCTCTGAATTTCGCTCCTGATTTTGTCACTCCAAATTATCAGTTTCTGGTGAAGGAGCCGTACCAATGCACCGGCTTGTCTGTCATTATTTCAGATTGCATTCCCGGACTTTGTAAAGATCACAATGCCTGTGTGATTTACTTTTGCCACAGCTTTCTATTGCTTCACATTCCTCTCAAACATGGCACATGGAAATACTGAATACAACATATATTTTTTTCAAGGTGGGGGAAGAGGAGATGAAATTTGATTTCAGAAGTGCGTCGTGGAGTTCATTTCCATTATAAAGTGCTGTATGCACTCCGCTTAATTTCTTGACAATCTTTTGGCATTTCAGGACAGGAATCTCTGAACATGGGGGGTGCTCATTTTGTTTGTTTGTTTTCAACTGAATGGTAATATCGGAAACTCTCTTTTTTTTGCATTTTGGCTCCAAGTAATATTATAAATATCCCCGCATAGGTTTTGTACCTCCCACCCTCCACAACTATCACCTGAAAGGAGAGCAGAGGAAGCCCTCAGGCTGCAATCACTAAAAATCAATGCAGCTCCTCTGATTCTCATTCCATAGATCTGTCCTCTCTGATCATTTATTTTAAAAAAATATTTGTTCAGAAAGAGTGATGTTTAATCATGTCTGCTGCCCCTGGGCAGAAGAGATTTCCTGTCCCCGCTTCTCCTCTTCCGAATGCACAGGGCCTCTACCTGAACCCTATCTGCTTCTGCCCTGTTGGGACTCCTCAAGGGCACCTAGAGAGAAACAGAACTGAGAGCACCCAGGGCACAAGCCAGAGCTCGTCCTGTCCTTGTCTCACCTGCCCTAGAAGGGTGATGTGCTCTGCTCAACACATCATGCAAACAAACCCCAAACAGGAAGTGGTGATGTGCCTGGTCTGTGAATGTCAGGCTCCGGGGACTTGGCTTCTCCCCCCCCCCTTTGGCTGTAGATAAGCAGGACAAAGCGAAAAGAGTCTCTTACCATTTAAAGGGTCTTTCATGATCACAGCAAAAGAACAAAGCATCCATTCTTGGAATAAAGGTGCTCCCAATTAAACTTCCCTCTTACTCCCCCCCCCCAGTTATCTCCGTCACTTCCCCATTCTTGCAACCTGATCTCGCAACCACTGAGCCTTCTCACCTTATCAGCTCTCCTTGTCCCTGGAAATATAGGCTGGACACTTTCCAGCGAAGGGGAGTCAGTTATCTCTCTCTCTTCCTGTTCTGCTTCTCCTAGCTGTTCCCCACTCAGCTCTGCCCAGCTGTTGTTTTCTGAACTATGTCCTTCTGCAAACCAAGTCTCTAAATCTATACTGCTCCATTGTTCCTGGGCAGCTTCAGAATCCTGGTCAGGAGCAGGAAGAGGAGGAGATTCCCACCATTCCTCAGCAGAGCTGTAATCCGCAGTCTGGTCTCTGACAGTGAATTGCTCTGACAGGGGTGCTCCTGCAAGAGGTCAACGCTGATCTCTTCTCTCCTCCTCATCTCTCTGGACAAGGCCCTTGGATGGGAAGCAGCACAAAGGAGAGGCAATCACAGCCAAAGCTCTTGGCCAAACAGACCCCAAGGCAAAAGCACACCTGTTCATCTTTGTCTAGTTTTGGAGCACAAGTGGGATGAAGGAATGTCTAGGGGACTCCGGGCTGCTCTGATGGAGTGGCAGGGTTGAACCAGAAGAATGAGAGCAACTGGAATCCTGGCTTTCATTATTCTGATCCTTGGAAGCCAACCCTCCCGGCTCCAGGATGTGTGGAAAGAGACCCCAGCCTACCAGCTAGCAATGGGTGATCATCACTGCCTCTTTAAATTCGCCGTGCCAGGCAACTGCCCTGTTTGCCCTCCTGTAAATCCCACTCTGCTCAGAAGTGTGCTTTCTTTTCTTTTTGAGTGACATCAGTGCACATGAAAATGTGCACATCCTTTATCAACCTTAGCTCAGTTGTGGTGATGCTGTTTTCAGACAAATATGTATTCATTTCCACAATCAGAAACCATGGGCGGTATTCACCTAAATTTTACTCATAGCAGACACACTGAAAGCAATGGACCTGGCTTGAAATACCACCCTATGTGTTTCAATATGCACAATGATCAATCTGGATTACTTGGGAGAGGGGGGTGGAAAACAAAAGAGGTCAATGGTGTATGGGCCATTTCTGAAACTAACTAGAAAGTCTCAGTATAAAATCAGAACACAGAGCAGAAGGCAGAACAAAACCAACACGGAGACAAATAACAAAACAAAACTGGGAAAATCTGCATCCTACTATGGTCAGCATACACCATGAAGTGGGAGGGGGGAAATGTCGCTCCTGAAACCAAGGAACTAGGCTGATTTCATAAATGTAACTATGGGTTACAAGCCATTTTTATTATGACCCATCTGTGTGACTAACGTATCACCTTTCCTCCCCTGCCCCACTCCTGGACAGAAATATTACACCAGAGGTTATCCAGGGTGAACAATTTGCAAATTGATTCTGAAATAAACTAGAAGCCATTAATCACAAAGGAAGCTTAAAAGGGTTAGCTGGAATAAGCTCCCAAAATCATGCTTTTCACATCAATTCTAGTCAATGGACATTTTTCATTCTGTGTACGTTGTGTGTGTGCCTCTTGTTTTCCCAGGTTCATTAGACACCCCTAAGAGCACCTCCTTTGTCTCACCCATACACTGATATTTTCAATGGGGTACACATCTGCAAGCATAATTCACTGGACACAAGAGCGGCCAGGTATGTTTTCTAATTATGCCTTCAAAAAATACACAGGAAGATAGAAGTTCGGCATGCAGTGGCTTCTCCTTTCACATTACTGGGGTTTATTTATTTATCTACAGCACTGCAGGCCGCTCCTCGATCAAAAGTTTCACAAAGCGGCTCACCACAGTAGATGCTAGCAAATGTACCATAATACATTTTTTTTAAAAAAACCAGATTAAAAAATCAAACAATTCATTACATTTCAAAACAAAGCGAGGTGAGAAGGTACAATTGCCCAAATTCTAGTAATTCAGACTCACGGTTCACTTGCAGTTTCATGTAAAAGAAAACAGGAAAATCGCTGTTGGAGAAGATTTAAAAAGAGCAACCTTTGCGGACTGTGAAGAACGCGTATTTCAAAAATGTTGAGAAAGCTGTTTGGCCCAGAGGTTAAAGTGATGCAGGTGGCGCTGTGGTCTAAACCACTGAGCCTCTTGGGCTTGCCGATCAGAAGGTCGGCGGTTCAAATCCCCTCAACGGGGTGAGCTTCCATTGCTCTGTCCCAGCTCCTGTCAACCGAGCAGTTCGAAAGCACACCAGTGCAAGTAGATAAATAGGTACTGCTGCAGCAGGAAGGTAGATGGCATTTCCGTGCGCTCTGGTTTCCGTCATGGTTTTCCGTTGCGCCAGAAGCAGTTTAGTCATGCTGGCCACAAGACCCAGAAAGCTGTCGGTGGACAGATGCCGGCTCCCTCGGTCTGGAAGCGAGATGAGCGCAGCAACCCCACAGTCACCCCCGGAGTCACACTCCATTGTCTCTTGAGACAGACAGGAGCCAACAACAACAATACCCCCCCCCCAAATATCTGAGATACTGAAGCAAGACAAGCAATAGATAACAGAAAATTGGGTCTCCCTGTTCTAACTCATCCTCATTCTCTTGGGTTAACCCAATATACTCCAGGGGGTGGTTGTTCTTATTTGATCAGCTAAAGGGCCTCCCCCCCCCCCGTGGTGTTTGTACAATTCACTCATCCAGTGATCTGAGTATTTTAAATGATGATACGTATGTATAATCTTCCTTCTCTCCCCTCGCGTAACTAGCCAATATCAAAAAATAATTAAATGCCATTCGTTACTTTCTATCGTACTACCTCTTCTCTCCCCTTTTGGATTTCTGTCTCCCCACGACTGCTAGCAATTTACTCGGCTTTTGAGTCATCTGAGCTCCTTTCCTGTGGATTTGAGAATGCTTTAGGATTTGCCTGTTTTAATAATACATATTTTCAGAGGCTTATAAAAGTGCATTTTCTTTCTTGCTTTATTAAAAAAATCAGCTAGTTACTACTGAGTTCAGGATAACTTTTTTAAAATAAAAAATAACTCGTGATGCCATGGAACTCCTGACTGTAAGGTGCATGGGGTTTTCAACATCAGTTAACCCATCTGGGGAAATGTTAGCCATATCTGCACGACTCAGTTAAAATGACTGAGCTCAGCAGTATCAGAAACAAGTGATGTGGTCCAAACAATATAGTACTCAGGCTATGGTGCAAACAACAAGGATTCAAAGTACTACAACCATGCAATGTGAAGTTAAGGCCTGGGATCTAGCATAGGCTTGGTCGATGTGGGGCCGTGGGCACCAGCAACCACCGCTATGCCACTGACTGGGACTAAGATTCTCTGCCCCTGGTTTGTGGCTTAGCATTGCCTCTGAACACAGCTGCAATTTGCTTTCATGGGCCTTCTCCTATGGTGTGGGGCATGCTGCACACCTGCTTCTTCTGCTTGTAGCACATTTGTAGCGGAGCATTTAGTATGCAGCTTGTGGGTCCTACCTGAGTTGTAGTCATAGGACTACAATTCCTATCACCCCTTATTATTGGACACACTGGATGAGGCTGGTGGTGGTTGGAGTCCAACAATCACCTGCAGGGCACCATGCTGTCTACCCCTGCAGGGTTGGGTTTGTACTGCCTGACCAATCACAGCTGCTGATGTTGCCCATCCTTGTTCTTTTCTATGCCTGGAAGTGGTTTGTGGGCTGACGTCTACACGCATTCACAGGCCCCTTCTCTGTTCTCCATCGAGGCAAGGAAGACGCTGCACCAGAGTTCAAGGATACATTCAGGGCAAGCAAAAGGGGGGTATGGCGCAGATCCAGTGAGAACAGAGGCCTAGTGAGAGGGTTGTGTGGCCTCGCAAGAGTCCCAAAGGCCAGAGTGAAAGCTCCGAGGACCCAATAGAGAGGCCTGAGCTGGGGGGGGGGGAGTACATTTTGGCCCCCATAAATATAGTTCTCCACCTGGGATCTAGAGCAAAAACATGAAAATGTTCTCAGTAGGGTTTCTGGAACAAAGGGCAACCGTGGACCAAAGCTGCTGTTCAATTCATGCATTCACACAAAGATCCAAAACATCCATTCTCAGTCCATTTCTGGCAACCCCAGGCCTGATTTTTAGGGCATGCTATTTTAAAATGTCCAAAGCATGGGATGGTTTGGGTACTGTAATCTGGGTGATGGGCCAGTAGTTTAATGAGGTTGGTCTATGCATGCTTTATCCTATAGCTATAGCTATATGCATGCGAGATTTTTATATGCAACACTGTGCACCAAATATCCAATGGCTCTTCTTTAAGGTGCATTGTTTTCACAAAAGGTTAAACAGGCTGGGGTGACATGCAGTTATTCAAACAGACCTTGTAATGAGGACAGATAAACAATGCTTTCCGGTTTCCTCTGTTCCGGTTGTTTCTTTTCTAGTCAGCGTTAAGAGGGAATTGCTACCCGACTTTTAATACATCTTGGCTCAATTGCATGTAGTCTTATTGTTTTCTAATTACCAACACAACAATTTGATCCACAACCAGGCTCTGGCGCTTCCGTGACTCTTCACACTGCAACATTATTGCATGGTGTTGTGCCGATTTCTCACGCGGTAAGCAGTTTGCCTCTGTCTCGCATCCCCAAGGCACTTATAAGCAGATGTTGCATTACAGTCAGTTTCACAAAATTGCTTCGGTTGTGATATACATTTTTTTTTTAATGCAATAAACTGACTGGATTAAAGTGTGTGAGTGTGTGTGGTGAATATTGCAGCAAAAAGACTCATACAAATGCATAAGCACGGCCTGTCAATTAAGCAAAGGCAATGCGTATATCAGATTGAGGACACTCTCCTTACTTCAGAGTAAGCCCCACTGCGATTAATGAGACTTCCTTCTGAGCAAGCACATGGAAGATCGAACTGTTCAAGGAACAGTCTATCTCCAGATACAAAAGCTATGAGAGAGGTGGCGTTTTGCTGTCAAGGAGAGCTTAGCACGTACTTCAAGTTTCACAGAGAATATCTTCAGGTCCTTCAACATAATAGACCAGGCCCAGTGAATTTCTTGTCCTTTTCATCAAGGACCTTGTTTGGCAGGAATAGGCTTCACTTTATGAGACTCTGTCCTAGAAACATTCAAGGCCAAGATAGTTTGCTGCCTGAGGTGAAGAGCAAAATGGCACCATCTCCCATTCCATGTACAGAAGCCAACTGAACTGGCAGTTGAAACATACCTCAGCACTGATGGCGATAGCTCAGTATCCCACGCTATATCTGACAACAGCAGGCTAGCTTAGAGCAGGCCATGTGGCACACAGAACTCTGTCCTCCAACACTTTGCCATTGCTCTCCATCTTTCAGCTGCTGGAGAAAGCCATTTTACTCTGCCTAACAGTAGGACTGGCCCTGGGGCAGCTTGACACATTGAAGCCTGAATCCCAACAAGATATTGCTTCAACTCAGGGGTGCCAACTTGAATAAAATATTATGTGGGGCAGGCAAGCCCTGCCCCACATAATCACAAGATGAGGTACTTACACATAATTTGAATGGCAATGCCCATCAATTTTGGAGGGGCCCGGCCTTCTCAAATATTTTATTGAGGGGGCCAAAGGGACCTTGTCTCCTAGGAGTTGGCTCCTATGCTTCAACTCAAATGTGTCACAATCCTAAAAGTGCCTACATTAATCCAATCTTTAACACTCGTGCCCAATAACAAAGACACAAGCCTCTCTCTCTCTCCCACAGCCTCCAAATATTAGGAATTAAACTTATTATTGAAGCTAATACAAGCCAGCTTCAGAATTCAGCCTCTCCGAGTCCCCTTAGGCTAAATGCATTTCCTTATCCCTCATTTTCTTCTCTGTTGTTGTTGGTGTCGTCCATATTAGCTGAAGAGTGGCCTCTGGAGTTCTTTGCTGCTAATCCTGTGTTGTGTGTTGCTAAACTATGTGGCAAACCTGTGATTATAACAAAGGCCTACGAAAGGGCAGGTTTCCACCATCTTCCAAAGAGAAGACGGGAATTCAGGGCTCTCTGTGATATACTTAATGAAATCTGAAGTTGCTAAAGGGGTTTTAAACTAGCGCTGGTTAGGCCCCTTGCTGAAAAAAGAAAGAGAAAATGTATCGAGGCAAGGAAGAAAAAGAAAAAGGAATTAATTTGGCCAGTCACAAATCAAAGCTTACACAAACTCTCTGGTGACTGTCACTGGCATACGGTTCTTTTTGTCTAGACTAGCTCCCCCCACCCCTTCCACTTTTCATTTTGGCATAATTTATCTTTGCTGCTGAGATCCAAATGGCAGCAGCCTCATGCAACAGATTAATTTGAAAGCGAAATTCTGTCACAAAGAGAAGATATTTGTCAAGGTGTTTGCAGATCTGTTTTACCACACGGGATTTCAAGGCATATGCCTTTCACCGTATGCAGCATTCTCAAGACACAAACACACTTTCTGTTGCTCTAGGATCATAGACTGACCCAGACAATGGCTTCTCCAATCTTTCAGGCAAGAGAGTCTCTATCAGCCGTACCTGGAGATGCCAGGGATTGAACCTGGAGCCTTCTGCATCCAAAGCAGACACTCTTACCACAGAGCTATAGTGCTTCCTCTTTCTTCAATGCAGTCAAATCCACAAGGGAAAAGGGTAGTCAGCCATTCTAAGCCTAACGATGTATGAAGAAAAGGTCACTTTCCTGCAGGTTCTCCATCTCCTGCCTTGTTCTTGTCCCTCTCATTTTTCCATGCCTGCTTCTATGATAGCCTTCATCCCATCCAAGGTACTTATGCTTCTTTGAGGGGCAGGGAGGTGATGAAGGATGCTTCTATGAGCCTTTAATAGTTGTATAGTTGGCGCTCCTGGCCAGCAGATGTCCCCACCCAGCATATGGAGGGTTATGGTTGCTCTGCAACTTGCCCACTCAACACAGAGATTACTTAGGACCAGGCTCTGCCTTTCCAAATTCTATTTCACATCCATCTGAGTTAACGCTACTTTGCACTCTATGTCGCAAAGTCTCGTGATTTTCTTTCCATTGTATTCTGGATTTAAGGAGATGGGAAGGGGAGGAGTGTCTATGGTCACAACAAATGCCATTATCCTTTTCCCACATATCCCTCTCTGCGCTGAATAATCAAAAGATCTCCCATGCTTTCCCAAGTCTTTTAAAAATTATTATTCTAAAACATGAACAAACCAGGGAATGTTAAGTATAATTGTTTACTTGCACACTGAAACAAATGAAGAATGCCTGTATGTACATTCCATTGCAATATACTAAAAAAGAAGAGAGCTCTCTGAGGTATGGCTGGGTTGATAATTAACTATTGTTGTTGTTGTTTGCTAGATCCCACATGAGTGTTTAACCTTAGATCATGTGAGGGTATTCAATTCCAAATCTCCATCTTACAGGGAGTTGCCTGTTAGTCTTAGGGTGAATACAGGCTAATGCAAGCTATGGGAGAGACAGAGATTTGAATTTGGCTCTGATCATAATTATGATGTATATTCAAGAAGAAGAACCTATGCATGTGTTTTATACAATTTTCTGGATGTAACATTGATGTTTTTGTACCTGTTTTGAATAAGTTCTGGTTAGTGAAGCTTTGATTGATACTTGTGGATCTGGGGAAAAAATTATTTGTAAAGGAGTTGGCTTTTATGCATTCAATTGCCTCATGCTGCACATTATTAATATCTGCAACAGGGAATACCTGCAGACTTTTCAGAAATAAAAAAAAACTGAAGGGCTAGTTCTGTTTCATGGGGTTAGGTTCTGATGCATTTCAAAGTGCCTTCTTAACGGCCATCAGCTAAGCTGGAGCATTAGAAAGCAGAGCTCAAAACTCAAGCCGCTCAAATCAGTTTGTCTCCCGAGTGGAAAAACGCGAGATGAAGGAAATCAATAGCTAATAAATAAATTAAATAACGGTCATGTGTTGAGAAAGGTTCACATTGAAAGAGCGGCAGTGCTTGTTACACGCTGCTATAAATGGATATGATAAGGAGCCAAAGGAAATATGATGATGGGGCAAAGGGCTTCTTGCTACCGTTGTTTGAAATCTGGATCTACCAGATTGAGGCTCAGTCATATTCCATCCCACACAACACATCGCAGCCCTATGTGCAATTAGCTGCACACCATACCAAGCCATTGAAGTCTCCAGCTCTCATGGAGATTGCAGAAGAGATGGATTTTCACTCTGACTCTCCTTCACCTTTGATCAGATTACAAGTGGTGTTGCTTAATTTTTGGCTGATCTGAGTGGCTAAATGAGGCTAAATAGACTGGGGGGGTAGGGACTGTTGATTCCAAGCAGCTTATTTTTTTTTGGCGGGGAGAAACAGCTGATCCAGACAAGCAGCAGCCCATAAGCCACACTTTTCTGCCTTTCGCGTAAATGGATTCCAACACTAGATAGTGCTCTGTCATGGCCTCCAAGATAAATGAGCTGTGCCTGCTCCTATTTTGATTAAGTTTTCTTTTAGTATAGAAAAGCACTCTGTTATTTTGCTCTAGATCGCTATGGTGTGACATGGAACTCCTGCTTCTAAGGGCGATCTCAACATTTTCAAGCGGGAGTGAGAGCAAGATTTTAGGAAAGCAGAAAGCCCCTCGCAGTTAGCCTCGCTCATGTGGTTACAGTAGTCACACACGCACAGCATACCCAGTTAGGATAGCAGCACAGTGGAACAGAAATTCAATTCCATCCACATTTAAAGCCGAACCTCCCGCAATTACACTTACTGAAACCGTATATGGACCAAAGCCCCTTCGTCCTTCAAAACTGGCACTTTTCAGAATTTTGCAGCACAGTTTTTCAACCAAGTAATGTGTACAAAATTGCACACAGCAAGGGGAGAAGTGTGCAAAAAACACACAGATGAGTGAAAGCAACATATAAAAAATGCTTCACTTTAGGGAAAATTGCATACAAAAATGTGTGCATTAGGACAAAGTTTCAGAGAAATGCTGTTGAATTTTCATTACAGCTTAAATTATTATTATTATTATTATTATTATTATTATTATTATTATTATTATTATT
>JAXCMG010000075.1:1969087-2016278 GCA_034642415.1 Podarcis siculus | reverse complement strand
TTATTATTATTATTATTATTATTATTATTATTATTATTATTATTATTTAAAAATGGTCTGCTGATACCAGAAATTAATATCAGAGACATGGGGGGTAGTTGTCTGATTTGATTTTGAAAGTATCTCTGGGTTAGGACTATGAGTGGGGAAGAAATTTGATTCAGTTTGCATTTAAAGCCGAATTTACCAAATTCCTCATGCGTTAAACAATATGAGAACCGAACCACCACAATCCTTATGTAAACTTTGCAATGCAGTTCTCCAACCAATGTTGACAAAAATATGTGTAAACATATAAACCTAGTTCAAATGAAAAGCGGCTGTTTGGGTAGAAACTCTTGTTCCGTTGTTGATATGACCTATCACCAAATATTTCATATTTTCCTACCTCTGCTTTTTCTCTATTCCACTACCTAAGACCCAATCCCTTTGTCTAGAGCAAGGCTTGTCAACCTGGTCCCCACCACCCACTAGTGGGTGTTTCAGGATTCTAGGTTGGCGGTAGGGGGTTCTACAGCACAAGTTGAATCCTCCTTCCATTGAGCACTGGTGGGCGGTAAGGAAATTTTACCATCAAGAAAGATGTATTCGTGGGCGGTAGATATAAAAAGGTTGACTACCCCTTGTCTAGAGTGCTATTGTTATATCCTAATATTTTACTGTGGGACATGGGTGGCGCTGTGGGTTAAACCACTGAGCCTAAATCAGTATCGTACCCTCCAACATTTCTCTGATGAAAATAGGGACATCTTATTCAACAACAGGGGACGCGGGTGGCGCTGTGGGTTAAACCACTGAGCCTAGGACTTGCCGATCAGAAGGTCGACGGTTTGAATCCCCACGATGGGGTGAGCTCCCGTTGCTCGGTCCCAGCTCCTGCCAACCTAGCAGTTTGAAAGCACGTCAAAAGTGCAAGTAGATAAATAGGTACCACTTTGGCGGGAAGGTAAACGGCGTTTCCGTGCACTGCTCTGGTTCACCAGAAGCAGCTTAGTCATGCTGACCACATGACCCGGAAGCTGTACGCCAATTCCCTCGGCCAATAAAGCAAGATGAGCGCCACAACCCCAGAGTCGATCACGACTGGGCCTAATGGTCAGGGGTCCCTTTACCTTTTAATATTTTACTTGCAGCTTGTTGGGCACTCAGTGTTTATGTGGTGTAGTTTGTGGGTGAGTAGTGGATTAAACCACTGGGTTAGAAGAGGGGTGTGGCGGGTAATTCATTTATCCCTCCTCCCTTCCAAAATTAATCTGCTATCACTCTCCATACCTACAACACAAATTTCAGTGTCTCCACAAAGCTCTTTCCCCCCTCTTTTCTCTCCACTCTCAGAACCGATTCATCCCAGCTAATTGTCAATGTCTTAGCTACAGAATGTATGTGGTACAGTTTGCCACACAAGAACAGAGAAGAGATGCTCTGAAGTCAAAAGTCCAAAAACTCATTTTGGTTTGAATTTTCAAGGGAAAGGGCCAATCATACCTATATATTTGCCAAAGTGACCTTTTCCATTTTGTGGAAACCCAGCATAGGCCTGCAAAATATAAGCTGAATTTGAAGGAACATGTGAACCTTTTTAAAATACTTTTTCAACTAGCCTCAACTTAGTGGTACTTCGATAACTCCAGGGAGTTCCAGATGGGGCTCAGTGGGGGAAGAATCCTATAACATCAGAAAATAGTTTAAGGAAAGGGCACAGAAAAGCTATTGATTTTGGCATTTAACATCCTAGATATGAAGTCCTAAGGAGAGCAAGAGCGGATTCATAGACTCATAAAATCATAGAACTGTAGAGTTGGAAGGGATTATGAGGGTCATCGAGTCAAAATCCTCACAAAGCATTGCATTCAAACGCATAAAATATATTAAAACATTTTCTCTCATAACTCGCATTTCAAAACACCTTTTCTATCAAACTATATATGCCAAAAAATGCATCTCTTTCTCAAAATATGCATTTTCCAAATGTATTTTGGTACAGTATTTGAAGAAAGAACTGTGTCACAAACTTTGGAAAGTGTAAAAGCTAGTGGAACCCCTCCAACACTAAGATTCTATGATCCCATGATTCTACATTAGTAAGATATTCCACTGTCCAGAAGTTCACATGAAAATTTGCAAAGACTGAATTCCAGGGGTGGGGAGGGAAGGGTGCTGAGCTGCACACTGTGCCTGCATTTAAAAGGGAGCAAACCTCTATTTATGCAGATTTCACAGGGTCCCATACACAAAGTCATACATAGGCTTGCTGGCTGTGGTCCAGTAGACATGTTACATTAAACCATAGTTTAAAACAAACCTTGGTTTAATAGTAACGAACAGTGTGCTAGTTCATGCTCCTTCAAGGGTCCCTATGACATCCCTGCCATACTAAAGATGACAAGAGTGGCTGGGGAAACCCAGCCAGATGTGCTGGATATAAATAATAATAAGATATTATTATTATTATTATTATTATTATTATTATTATTATTATTATTATTATTATTATTATTATTGGAATAATCTGGCTTGTTGTGTCATCCAAACCCAGGCTTGTGGTTTGTTTCCGTCCAAACAAATAATGAGCCATAGGTCATTAACTCACTGGAACTCAGTTCTGGCACCTCTCAGGTGGGCGCCATTGCCGTTATAAGATACCGAGGGAGGCGTTTGAAGTGTACATGGGTCTCTACGAGGCGAGACACCGCGGTAACAGCAAGAGACTTTATTGCACCAACAGAACTGAACAAGGGCAAAGCCACTGCTTATATACATTTCTGAAGGCCTGGGCCACGCCCACTCTCAACGTGATTGGCTGTCTAAACCCCCCAAGCTGCAAAGAGCCAATACCAGCAGCCCACAGCCTAGTAATGCTTCTTGATTGGATATCATGTATCGAATCAGAACACAGGGGCTCAGAATCCTCCGTCCAGACTCAAGCTCAGGTGGGCACAGACCACTGAATACATAGCAGCATTCATGGCGAGTTCTGGCACCTCTTTTTCTAGAATAATAGCACTGCAAGAATGTATTCACATGAAGACAAAATGCACCAGCACACAGCTCACATTCCACCACTTCCCAGATAGCAAATGCTGCCTCAGCTATTCTATCGACTGGATCTTGAATGCCCTATTAAAGTTTTAAGCATGGTTGGCTTATTAATACACCCTTCTGGAAATCCAGTACAGGACAAAATGCAACAAAAAGAAGGGTGGAGGGGGAGAATTCAGGTAATGAACTTTGGTAAATAAATAAAATAAAAATAAAAAGTGCCAGGACTAGTCAACCTTTCCGAAGCCCCATGACGTACCACCATATTATCTATAATAGGTAGTCACTCTAAGATTGAGGGGAGGGGAAGGAAAGGAGCCTGAATCAAATTGTGTTTTCCGGTTGCATTGCCCCTTTCTCATTATTTTCCCGTCCATTGTGAAACTATTGTGCTTTAGTAACACATTTATACACAGCTCCATTCAAATCAATGCACACTTGGGCTCTTATTGAGTATTTTGGCTCAAGTGCTATTGCTCAGGAGGTGTTTACAGCAATGTTCATTGTGCTCTCTCTAGCCCTGCCTATCAATCAAGCATGCAATAAAGCAAAGGTTTTTTTGGTTCTTTGTTTTTCAGAAAAGCAGAAGTGGGGAAGAAAACAGCCTTCCTGAATTTAACAGTTATTCACACTGAAATAGCATCAAGACAGGTACAAATGTATTTGGGTCAACGTAGCAGTTTTTCCCCTGCTTTTCTTTTTTTTTTTTAAGAAGGGAGAGAGAAGGAAAAAAAATATGTGGAACAAATGTGAATCAGAGCAGTGCATTACTGCCACAGCATCCAAATACAGAACATCGAGGCAGGATTAATCATGCTGCTACTTACAGTATAAGGGTGTGTTCATAGAAAAATAGGCAAAACCTCTGGTTTAATAGACTGCAAGGTTCCCCATCTTACTTTCTTTTCACGACGCACTGTGTCACCGTCCTCAAATTAACTCTCTCTTTAAACACACACAAACACAACCAAATCAAATGCAAAAAACTTCCCATCTCTGTTTTTAAGTGTGGAACGAAAACAGCGTCTCAAAACTATTGACCCTACTTGTAGTAAAGGTAAAGGGACCCCTGACCATTAGGTCCAGTCGTGACCGACTCTGGGGTTGCGGCGCTCATCTCACTTTATTGGCCAGGGGAGCTGGCGTACAGCTTCCAGGTCATGTGGCCAGCATGGCTAAGCTGCTTCTGGAGAACCAGAGCAGCACACGGAAACGCCGTTTACCTCCCCTCCGGAGCGGTACCTATTTATCTACTTGCACTTTGACGTGTTTTCGAACTGCTAGGTTGGCAGGAACAGGGACCGAGCAACGGGAGCTCACCCTGTCATGGGGATTCGAACTGCCGACCTTCTGATTGGCAAGTCCTAGGCTCTGTGGTTTAACCCACAGCGCCACCCGTGTCCCAACCCTACTTGTAGGTGGCAAAATAGGGGCAAGGCAGAACTCTTCAGCAATGTGAAAATGAGCAGGCCTCAGAAAACTCTATTCTAACAAAGCTTTGCTCTCTAACTATCAAACGAAACTTCACTGCAAGTTCATATTGGTGGATGAAGGCAGCAGTGGGGTTTGAGAGGAGAAATGGAGGAGGAGGGGTGAGGCAAATTGCTTCCTCCAACCATGGTAAAATTAATATGAAACAATATTAAGGCCATATTCAAAGCTGAACCCAAAATTCTCTCCCTTATTGTTAGGCAGAGAAGTGATTTTTTCTTTTTTCTTTTTGGTGGAGACGGGGGAAATAAATCTCTCCATGAGGATATTTGCCAGCAGTTTGGGGGAAGAGAGCCTCAAGACTAAAATTCTCAGAGGACGTCTCAGAAAAGTATTTTCTGAGCCATCTCAGCCTAGCTCCATTTAAAAACCTTCCTGCCTGTCATAAGCTGCCACACACTAAAAAAGATCAGCTATATCCTGGCTTAAATTCCCTGCACACATTTTGAAGGCCTGCTACATATAATTAAAAAATATATCGCTCTATGTTTATCAAGGACCAGCGGCAAGTATATGAAAAGTGGGAACATCGAAAGGAGACAATGAAATGTATCAATAGGCAGAAAGTAGCAATGTATTACATGATTATGCCACATAAATGTATTATTTTAATGTGAGGAGGGACACAAGCAGCAGTCAGGACAGTTTTGAATTCCATCACTAATTGTTCTTCATCATGAAAACTTGGAATGAGTTTTTTTGTTTCTCCTAGAGTTTGTTGCTCTGCTGTTGCATATATATATATACCTATATACATATACATACATACATACATACGTACATACATACATATATATATGTATATATCACATTAAAACATTTCTTCACAACAATCAGTGTGGCTTACATGAGATTAAACAGAGTGTTCATGAGGCCTATCTGATTTAAGTCTGGTTCAAAGTTGACATAGGGCTGCCATATTTCAAGAAGTGAATATTCAACACTTTGGACATGGGTTGCCATACACCTGGATTTTCCCAGAAATTTAAGCAATTTCCACCCAGGCGCTGTTACAGATAGCTGAATCCCAGCTATGACCAGGAAATTCCGGACATATGGCAACCCTAAGTTTGATAAAATATCCTAAAACGGGAGGCCAGAGAGTCTGCTGAGTGAGGTACACTGAACAGCACCCAGAAAGCAGAGGCAAAGGTGACAATCTTCCCCATTATGGGAAAGATGTGCTGCACTTCTGTTCAAATTATAGAGTGTATTTCTAAATGTGCATCTATAAATTAGCATATGCAAATCACAGACCCTCCAAGTGTCACTATTTCCCAGGGACTCTTCCGGATTTACAGAAGCCATTCTGGTTTCTGATTTGATCCCAGAATGCCCTGATTTTCATTAGAACGTTCCTATTTCCATCGAAGTAATGGAGTTATGTGATCCCTGGGCCAAGGAGATAAGTTACTATATAACCTTTAAAAGACATCTGAAGGCAGCCCTGTACAGGGAAGGTTTAAAATATTTTCTAATGTTTTCTTATGATTCTATATACTGTAAGTTGAAAGCCACCCAGAGTGGCTTTGACAACCCAGTCAGATGGACGGGGTATTATTATTATTATTAATAAGAAATAACAATATTATTATTGAATAGGACATCCCTATTTTCATCAGAGAAATGCTGGAGGGTATGAAATCTCCATCCTCTTGTGTCTATGCTTCTGTGAATGAGGTGCTCTGAGAAACAATGCCCAAGGCCAGCACCAATTATCTTCATAGCATGTCCAAGGTCACTAGAGAACTTCATTGATAAATGGGGATTTGAACCCCGGTTCTAATCCATCCCCAAAGAAAATTAGCACTCCACTTGTCAGGCTTTGGGGGAGCGGCTTCCTCCCTCCCTTCGGCTGTGGATATGCAGAACAAAGCAAAAATAGTCTCTTACCATTTAAAGAGATTTTCATAATCCCAGCGAAAGAACAAAGAGTTCATTCTCGGAGTAAAGGTGCTCCCAGTTAAGGTTTACACCCACTTCCCCCTCGAGTCACCTGAGTCACTTCCTCGTCTTGCAACCTGATTTCGCAACCGCTTTGCTTTCTGTGCTGCCACCATATCTGCTCATCATGATCTTGGGTTGGGCGGATGGAGGCTTTCTCTCTCAAAGTTCATCTTCTCCTAGCTGTTCGCTTCCCAGTTCTTCCCAACTTTTGTCTTCTGAGCTATGTCCCTCTGCGAACCATTGTTCCAAATCTATACTGTCCCACTGCTCCTGGGAAGATTTGGGATCCTGATCAGGAGCAGGGGGTGGGGGAAGGGGAGACTCCCACCATTCTTCCTCAGTTCAGCCCCGCCTCAGCATGGTCCCTGACACCACCACAGATTGGGGACACGTGTAACTCAGTTTTACCCCTTATATTTAATATCCCCTCCCTCCGTCGCCCTATAAGCAGAATGAAGAAGTAAGCATTCATACCCAACCCTCTCCTTGTTTGTGTAACAACTGGAGAGGCTTTCTTTTAGGCACTCAAAAATGTGCACCATGACAACATTTTCAGACATCAATCTAGTGGGTTTTTTAATATATTGCAGACTTTAATTTATCAGTGCCCTGACTTGATAATAATTCCAGCGGTGCACTCCTATGAAAACATCCCACTTCCTTCAGCATTTATCAATTTTTCTTCTTCCAACGCTTGCTTTAATGACATATAAAATTATGGTTTTTATTACATGGCTTTATACCTGCTAAAGGAGGAAGCTGTGAGAAGGTTTAAATAACAAGGTTTGTTTTTCCCCTGGCCCACCCCCTCTTTCTGGCACATTAATGTGCTTCTGCACCTGGAAGCTGCACTAGATGTCTATTCAATCATGGGTTTTATATACAAGGCGGGCAGCTTTGTAGACCTTTAAAAGGGATGCAATGACTTGATCCTGCCTCCTGCACAGATCTACTTTCCAAAAAAGCTGCCTAGGCATTCCCTGAGGTCCTGTTCTACTTGTCTTTTGTCAGCCTGTGCTTTTCATCTGAAATTGTTTGGAAATCATGCTTTTAGTTGCTGCGCTCTTTCAGGCCGGCATTCATTATCTAGGGAGAGTGGCCAACTTTCTTCCTGGTTTATTTTTACAGAACAAAATTGATACTTTATCCATTCCCCCCCTCCCTCCTTGGTGTCTTATTGCATGCATTTTAGCCACTGCCTGAAAATAAATATTCTGTGATGAGCCAATATAAATAGTTTCGCTTCTCCCTCCCGCTGCCCACGGCAAAGCATTCCTTGGTCTATCTTCAGTGTTGCAACAACATAAGGTGGGGCTATGCAGATTAAAGAGGCAGGTCTATGTTCTCCTGGCCTGCCCTGCCCTTCAGTTGGCAAGCTCAGGCAGTAGACTGGATGCTAGTCTGCTGGCTGTTGGGTGGGTTCTCCTACTCCACCCACACACTTCCTAAACGGCCTCCGCCCTGTATATACGTGAAGGAGCATCTCCATCCCCATCATTCTGCCCAGACACTGAGGTCCAGCTCCGTTTTGGCGCTTCCCTTGCTGCGACAAGTGAGGTTACAGGGAACCAGGCAGAGGGCCTTCTCGGTAGTGGCACCTGCGCTGTGGAACGCCCTCCCATCAGATGTCAAGGAAATAAACAACTATCTTACTTTTAGATAAATAAATAAAATAATAATTCATTTTTTATTTATACCCCACCCTTCCTGGTTTAAAAACCGGGCTCAGGGGGGCTAACAGCAAATATAAAACATTGGTTAAAATGTGACTTTAAAACAGCATAGAATAACATAAAATGAAGCATCAATTTCAATAAAATTCAAAAACTCAGGGGTCATTTTTGGAATAAAAAACCCTAGTCAGTGGACATTGAATGATCACCAGAGCTAACTGGCCAAGTTGGTCCTACTAGGACAAGCAAGGAGGTATATGAATAAGAATTTAAATGTGGGGTCCCAGAAAGGGTTTCTTCATAGAAGAGGATAGGGAATAGAGGATCAGGCTAATTCAAATTGAAGGCCAGGTGGAATACATAGCTGTCAACTTTCCCCTTTTCTTGCGAGGAATCTATTCGGAATAAGGGAATTTCCCTTAAAAAATGGGAAACGTTGACAGCTATGGTGGAATAGCTCTGTCTTACAGGACCTGCGGAAGGAGATCAAGTCCTGCAGGGCCCTAGTCTTGTGGGACAGAGTATTCCACCATGTTGGAGCCGTCACTGAATAAGCCCTGGCCCTGGTGGAGGATGACATCTGAAGGCAACCCTGTTTAGGGAAGGTTTTTAATGCTTGATGTTTTATTGTGTTTTTAATATCTTGGAAGATGCCCAGAGTGGCTGGGGAAGCCCGGCCAGATGGGTGGGGTATAAGTAATAAATTATTATTATTATTATTCCTAAATTGGCACTCAGGCCAATGACTGAACAAAGGGTCGTTGATCCATCCAAGTCTCCATTTACATCCAGCTTCCCTGAAGGAAAGCCAAGTACAAAGGAAAACCCATAAGAGGAAAAGGGAGACCTCAGACTTGTGAGGAGGAGACTACCTTGGAAGACAGAGGAAAAGAATCCCAGCTAGTGTCAGGCAGCAAGAGGTAGAGGGAAATGGCAATGGGAATAGAGGAACCCTTGCCATGACAAGCCCAACCAAATGCCTTCCTGCCAAAGGTGAGCCCTACTGAGCTACCTGGGCTGCAGCAGGACAGCCCAATGCAAGGGAACAGACACAGGCAGATGTTCTTCTCCATCTTCCAGGGTCCCCTGGTCCTTATATAATATTGTTGCTTTGCTTCAGGATGCATCCGTGTTTTAGAAAGCCACCCGAAAAATAAGAAGATGCTAAACAAGTTGCATTCAGGCACAGCGGATGCATAAAAGCAGAATTTCCTGCACCCTCTCGGATCCATAACTCAGTTATGTGGATCTGCCAGTTACATAAAATAACATTATTTGTCTCTTGTGTGTCTTATGTCAGAGTAACTCTATGTTAATAACTGCCCCATTTATCTGACAGACTTTTTTTTTATGTCTGCCAGGCAGTTTGGATGAATGAGGCTATTTGGATAATGAGGCTTTGAGTCACCACCAAAATGGAGACAAGCGCAAAGTCATCCATTTCCTTTGGAAATGTTGGAAAAATCACACTGGAAAAACCCACAAAGATACAAATACATTGAAGCATCTATAACCAAGCATAAATACCAGGAATGGAATTCTTTCAAGGTACTGTGATATTAAGTCTGAAATCTATGAGTATGGGCAATGGGGACAAAATGAATGTGGTGCTATTACAGAAGAACAGAAATAATGGTGAATGTCACTTTTGCTTATCAACACAGTGTGTTAGGAGGAGCTGCTGTTGGAAACACCAAAAATTAATGCCTCTCTCATCCAAGTACGAGTGGGATACACAAAGGGAGTTCAGGAGGAAGCACAACATGCCCAAGGAAAAGAACATAACATACTGTAGCCAAGATGGCCCATGTATGGGAAGGTCAACCCAACCAACATGAGTCAAGCTAAATCTATCGCATTGGAACAAGAAGGTCCAATCACTTTGAAAAATCCCCTTGTTTTTTAGACAAGGCCGGGGTCAACAGTGAAGAGATCAGTGGCCCACATTCATCAGTCAACCTGCTTTCACAGCAAACAAGACTGTCTCATTTAGAGCTGCCATACGTCCGGGTTATCCCAGACACATCCGGGAATCAGGCTGTCAAAACAGTGTCTGGGTGGATTTTTGTTGAACTGACAAAATGTCCGGGGAAACCCTGACATATGGCAAGTAGAGCAATAAAGAAAAGCTTTAAAAAAAACCCGAAAGCCACAAAACTTCAGGGTTGGGTTTTGGGGGGGGATATTCAAGCTTAACAACTTTTTCTGGATTTTCACTTTGGGGAATATGGCAAGCCTACATTTGGTAGTCTCATTAAACACTGCCAGACCTACCCCTCATTATCAAATCCCATTTGGTGTTCTTCTACAAACCCACACCTTCTAGGAAGCTACTACTTCAGCCCTTTGTTGCCATCCTAAGTCCATCTGAAGGCAGCCCTGTATTGGGAAGTTTTTAATGTTTAATGTTTAATGTTTTATTATGCTTTTATATATGTTGGATGCCACCCAGAGCGGTTGGGACAACCCAGTCAGATGGTTGGGGTAGTAGTAGTTGTAGTAGTAGTTTTATTTTTATTAATTATTATTATTATTATTATTATTATTATTATTATTATTATTATTATTATTCCAATCAGTGATTTGCACAGTCCTCAAACTGCAAGCCAAGGTCCCCATTCAATCCTTGGCGTCTCCAATGAAGGGATGGGAATTTCTCTGCTCTGAACTCATGGAGTGCCACGGCCAGTTGGCATAGTTTGGTCTACAAAGACCAAAGGTTTGGGCTTTCAATTAAGCACCTTCCTGGATTCCAAAATGGCCAATACACCCCAAATTCAGGAAGTGAAAGTCCACAGCAGGCTTGCTGCTAAAACAATGTATAGCTGGACACACCCATCATTCTTCTCAGCCTATCCCAAATGATAAGACTGTTGAGAGGACAGGCAGTGAACCTGGCCCATGGGTGCACTTGTGAATGGAGCAATGGAAGAATGGTTAATAACCTGGCCCCACTCATCAATGAGGAAGCGTACAATGCAAACGTAACGCCCAGTTCTAGCCTGAAGAGAATGCCTTCCCCGTTTTTGAGCATGCCGTCTACAAGAGCAACTTCCGTAAGTTACTCACCACCCCTCTGTCAGAAGAAGCACAAACAGCCTGAGCACATTCAAGCAAAAGCAGAACAACTTTAAGTCCCATAAATGTAAACAGGAGTCCTATTCATATCCATGAATGTACCAGCAAATGTGACATGAATTTCTGTTGAAAAGAAGGAGATGTGCCATCTTAACTTGTGGATATTTGACCACAAGTAAGTCTCACTATATACAGCGGTCCTGCTCGCGTACAACTGCACATGGCTGCACCATGAAATGCTTACTTTCAGACAATACTGGCTTAAGATCTCAGTATTTGGCCTGGGGAACGGATTACTTGTACATCTAACCAATGAGGAGTTTATCAGCCCATGGCGGAAAACTATGGCCAGAAAAGCCACCTCGATTGGACTGTCACCATCCCTTTTGTATCAACTGGGCTACGATACCACCCTTGTATCCCTGAAGCAAAGGCTTTTGGACATCTCACATAGCGACCTGTGATCCAGATCCAGTGTAATCTGTGGCCCGATTGCAGCTTACGGGCACGACTTTCAGTTAGCCTCATACCTTAGGAATTTGTCCATACCCACCTATCGGTGTTTATTTACCAAAGCTAGATTAAATGTATTTCCATCGGAAGTTCTAAATGGTAGACTGAGAGGCATCTCCTACCAGAATAGGCTTTGTTGATGTTCTCAGGACACCGATTGCATGAACCATATCCTACTGCATTGTGGGCAGTACGAGCAAGCAAGGGACGAACTGATCAAACCCTTACTAGCAAATTTGCTGGGGAAATCTGAAGCCTCCCATATTAAATACCTTCTGGATGATAGGTCAAATGATATTACACTGACCATGGCAAAGTTTCTTTCGGAGGTCGCAAGAAACAAAGACCATCATGCTCAAAATGACTACCTCGGTCTCTTTCACCTGCTGTTTGGTTGTTTTAACTGTATCCTGTTTTGAAACTGTTTTGTGGGTCTATGGACCGCAATAAAGATATTTGTTTATTTATTTGCTTTCAGACAGATTGTGCTCACAACTTATAAAAAGACCTAGAAAGATGAGCCAGTATATTTGCAATGCATATTTTTAAATGCACCAACATGGCAATACCCTGTAATCAAATTGTTTGACACAGCCACGTTTAAAGCCATAACCTTTCTTCTTAATTTTTCTGTGAATTCCCTCCACCTCATGGTTTGGGAAGACTACGCTAGTCACGGGAGAAAAATCCTGGAACTATTATGGGTTCGTTGAGAATGTAATAACAATAAATAAAACCATCTGAGCCACAAGAGCTCTAGTAACAGTAGATGGAGATAGAGTCCTTGCTGAATCATGAATAATACAAATTCCTACCCAGTGTAATACAGCCCTCCACATATCTCCAAAAACAAACCAGCTCTTCATCATTAGGCTGGAGTTGGACAGAAATCCAGAGGATCAGTTCATCTGAACAATGAAGGGTGGTACAAAACAACTATCCAACATGCCTAACTGCAATGTGGCAAGTGATGTGAGCAGATTCCAGTGGTGGAAAAACAGAATTAATAAAAGAATTCCTACCTCCATCCCCAGATCCAGAGCCTGCATCTGTAAGAGGGAGAGAAAAAAAGGGGTTGTTGTTATATAGATGTATGAATACCGGGATAATTTGTATGTATGTGCAGCCACATCCTGCTTAGTTAAAATGCGCTGTAGCAAATTGTGCTTTTTTATGCCATTCCTCTGTCAATTAGAGAGATCTATGCTAAATGTTTCATGTGAACTTTCTGTTTGATGCTGGAAAGTTCCTTTTAAGATTCTACAGGTGTTCCTGTTCTAAATCCTCAGTTTACTGCGCCAAGGCTGGCAACGTTACTGTGTTTCCTTACAAATTTTCCATTTTCTTCCATAAAGTATTTGTGGGATGGGCGCTCTGTTTTTATTTTTCGAACGTAAGCTTTTGAAAGAAAGGAGAACCAAATCTACATTTGGCTGTGAGAGTCGCGGGGTACGTTCCACACCAGGGGTCAGCAAACTTCTTCAGCAGGGGAGGCGGTCCACTGTCCCTCAGATCTTGTGGGGGGCCAGACTATATTTTTTGGGGGGTGGGGAATGAACGAATTCCTATGCCCCAGAAACAAGCCAGAGATGCATTTTAAATAAAAGCACACCTTCTACTCATGTAAAAACACCAGGCAGGCCCCACAAATAACCCAGAGATGCATTTTAAATAAAAGGACACATTCTACTCATGTAAAAACACGCTGATTCCCAGACTGTCCGCGGGCTGGATTTAGAAGGCGATTGGGCCAGATCCGGCCCCCGGGCTTTAGTTTGCCTACCAATGTTCCACACAACCCATGGGTGAGATCTCTATCCCTGCTCCCTCACAGACCCCATGCAGACAGGCCCTGACCATCTAAAATCTCCCTCTGCTGCCATGAAACTGGTCTCAGCAACCACAGCCGTTTCTGAAGTGATGAGGCGGCAGCATCTACAGCTGGACCTGACCAGGATGTTCTATGTCTGCTTCAAACAACAGTGCAGGAGCACTAGATCATTTTGCTGCCTGATCCACTGCTGGAAGGTTTTTTTTATTTTTTAAAATAGCACAGCATATGCTTGTTCTCGGCATTTATATACCACCCAATTAACCATGTCCTCTGGGCAATTCGCAAATTAAAACCAATAAAATACAAAATACAATCAATGGGCGACTAAAACGCTCATTAAGCAAGCAGCAGAGCTGTGGGAATGCCAGCGTAGCGTCATTGTGGATTGCAGTGTCAAGTGAATCAGGCGAAACATTTGGATCTGTAGACATCGTCACCTTTGGACCTTTGGTACGTTTCCACATCAGTAAGCCTGGTCACCAAGGAGGTTTAAATTCCAAAATAATATTCCAAAATGCCAGAGTGGTGCATGGTCTAGTTATCTCCCACTTGGACTACTGCAACCCACTCTACGTGGGGCTACCTTTGAAGGTGACCTGGAAACTACAACTAATCCAGAATGCGGCAGATAGACTGGTGACTGGGAGGGGCCGCCGAGACCACATAACACTGGTCTTGAAAGACCTACATTGGCTCCTAGGATGTTTCTGAGCACAATTCAAAGTGTTGGTGCTGACCTTGAAAGCCCTAAATGGCCTCGGTCCTGTATACCTGAAGGAGCATCTCCATCCCCATTGTTCAACCTGGACACTGAGGTCCAGCTCTGAGGGCCTTCTGGCAATTCCCTCATTGCGAGAAGCAAAATTATAGTGAACCAGGCAGAGGGCCTTCTCGGTAGTGGCGCTTGCCCTGTGGAATGCCCTCCCATCAGATGTCAAGGAAATAAACAACTATGTGACGTTTAGAAGACATCTGAAGGCAGCCCTGTTTAGGGAGGTTTTTAATGACTGATGTTTTAATGTATTTTTAATCTTTGGTTGGAAGCCACCCAGAGTGGCTGGGGAAACCCAGCCAGATGGGTGGGATATAAATAATATATTATTATTATTATTATTATTATTATTATTATTATTATTATTATTACTACTACCAGATCTTGGCAAATTGATACTATAGGATTGGTACAAGGGAAGTGACATGTGTAGCTCTGAGTTAGAGCATCTGCCTTTTCTCAGGTTCAGTCCTTGACATCTGCAGGTCAGGCTGAGAGATGCTGAAAACCTGGACAGCTGCTGCCATTCAGGGCAGACCTGTGGCCTTAGCAGCCGGAGGGGGCACGTGTGTGCGCTGGGAGGGGGGTGGACCTTGAGGGTGGCCACACCAGCCCCAGCCCTCACCACCGACTGAGCCGTGGCAGTCTGAGCCATTGGCAAGTTGTGGGATGTGAAACACAAAAGCAGTCAAGTACAACATCCCTAGAGTGGACATAAAAGGGGATGTCTGGACCAGCCAGTCGGAACTTCCTTTTTCTCCTAGGTTGGGACAGACTTCCTCTACATGTGACTAGAGGTGGGCGTGACCTCACCTGCCCAGGTAACAAAAGAGCAGGACTGGTCAGCCACCTCTCTCTCTCTGACTACATTCATCAAAGAAGCAACGTCTGCTTAGCCTAAGATGCTCTCTTGGATTGCAGCCAAGAGAGGACAAAGGAGCTGTCTCCTTATGGGATAGTTTACAGGTGTATATTACTTTTGTAACTTAAGTCTGCCTTCTGGGATCCAACTGTGAACAGAATGTGTGAGTAAACTCTTTTTACACTTCTATAGAAGACTGTATCGTGTCTATCTTTTTATGAGGGACTAAGTGGGGAATTGGGACGTGGGTGGCACTGTGGGTTAAACCACAGAGCCTAGGACTTGCTGATCAGAAGGTCGGCAGTTCGAATCCCCGTGACAGGGTGAGCTCCCATTGCTCGGTCCCTGCTCCTGCCAACCTAGCAGTTCGAAAGCACATCAAAGTGCAAGTAGATAAATAGGTACCGCTCCGGCGGGAAGGTAAACAGCATTTCTGTGTGCTGCTCTGGTTAGCCAGAAGGAGCTTAGTCATGCTGGCCACATGACCCGGAAGCTGTACACCGGCTCCATTGGCCAATAAAGCAAGATGAGCGCCGCAACCCCAGAGTCGGCCCCGACAGGACCTAATGGTCAGGGGTCCCTTTACCTTTAAATGGGGAATTACCAAAAGGAAAACGTATTTTAGGGGCTTTAGCAAGCCTGAGCAAATGCATCCGCTGTGCAAATTTAAAAAGGGGAATGTTACTCTGCTAAATTGTAGAACTTTTTAACACAAGTTGGAAAGGATATAATCCAACAATATACCCTCTCCTGTATCCCTAAACATTCCCACACAAGTGAGGCGAAGTAAGGGGAGGGAGAAAGAGGCTCGCTGTGGCCCCATGAGGAGGGCAAAGCTGTGGACTGTGGCACCCCGTTCGTGAAGGAGGCAGCTGCCAGAACCTCTTGCCTCTCCTTGGTGGGTGGGTGGCAGCAGTAGCAGCAGTGCTGTTGCCCTCACCCTTGCTCTCGGCCAGCCCAGGGGTGGGACATATACAGCCATCCCTTCTCTGGCATTGGCTTGGCTTGCCTCCTCATGGCTCCAGCTTTGATAAGGGGACCAGGTTACACCCCCCTCATGCCCAATCAAAAATTTGTGCCTGGGGCCACGGCTCCCCCGGGCCTCCCCATCCTATACCCCCGGGATGGACAGCCCTGAGCAAGACAGACTGGCTCCCTGTGTTACCAAAGACTCTGGGCAAAAGGCAATCAGTTAATATCTATGCTTGGATGCCTAGTCAATAAAAGCACTTGGTTAAGTAGCCCTGTAATTAAACTTGAAAACTACATTGAAAATTACTTGGAGAGATATACTTCAAAAGGAAATTCCAGCTGCAGTTGCATGCATGCTTGCCCGGGAGTAAGTCCCGTTGAATTCAACAGCGCTTACTTCTGAGTAGTCATGTATCGGACTGCGCTGCTACTCTTTAAAAGGTGCTTGATGCATATGAACAAAAAGCAGGCAAAGCTGCAAAGAGGCAGAGATTCGGTTAGCAAAGGCTCCTCAGTGTCACTGGCAGTTAGGAAGGGAAACGGAGAGCTTGCAAAACACAAAATTGGGATTCTACTTGAATGCTGAGAGTCAGAATCCCAATTTATCTACAGTCAGATCTGGTTAATCTAGATCAGTTTGCAAACCTCCATCATCATTTCGATTCTCTTTTTAAATCTTCATTTTAAATGAAGCCGTGATGCTCTTCAAATTGCAATTGCGGCTTGCAATTAAAAACAAAACAGAAACCCGGTGTGTGTCTAAACAAAAGACGAACCCGCAAACAATTTCTTTCTTTCTTTTGCACAATTGCTTGCTTTGCAGATAAGTAAGCCTCAGAAATTGGACTCTCGCTTTTTTTTACCATATTATCGCAAACTGCAAAAGGCAAATGGGGCCTCTCGTGCGACTCTGTCCTGCTTTCTATGATAACAAACAAGATTATCTTCCCTCGCACACACATTCCTCTGAGCCAAAAGGTCTCTAGGATAAACCCTCCTATTCATTATTTTGCCGCATAAGGAAAGTAAGCATTAACTTTTGTAGCGGGCCTTTCTTGCTCTCTGCGGGGCTCTCTGAAACGCCACAAAATTGCAAGAGCCATACAGATCTAACACCATGAGACAAGATGGCTATCACACCGTAGTGAGGGAGCTTCTGCTCGTGATGAGTTCTCACTCCTATTCTTCCAGCTACTTTAAGAACATTGTTTGACCACTTAACACCATCTTGCAAGTGCCCCATTCCTTCTCTTATGGTCCCTTTAGGGCAGGGCTTCCCAAACTTGGGTCTCCAGCTATTTTTGGACTACAATTCCCATCATCCCTGACCACTGGTCCTGCTGGCTGGGGATGACAATGGCAGCACTGCAACTTACATGGATGGTTCCAGGGCAGCTTGCAAGGCTGGGGCTATGCAGATGCACCAGCAGAGCCAATCTGCATCTGTGCCCCAGTCCCTTCCAGGTAAACTGAGGCAACACCATTCAATTGCCAAATATATATTGGGTGAGAGCTAACATAGCATGAGTGGGTGTCCACTCACACAACTGGGCTTCTCCCCTCCAACCCATCACACACACCCCGGAAATCTGCTTTGCAGCAAATTTGCAAGTGGCCAGAGGTCTATTGTTCAAGCAGATTTCCATTGCACAAGAAGGCAGATATCATTGGATGTTTTCTATTGGGTAGTGCAACTCTCGCTTTTCCTCATTGGTCATGTGTCAGAAGTAGTGGCGAAGCTTCATGCTCCGGCACTGGGTGGCAGAGGGCAGGCAGGGGTGGGGTGTGCATCCCGGGGGTGGGGCGCCCAGCATGGGAGGGGCAGCCGTGATGGCACCCTGGGGGCAGTGCGTTCCCCCCGCACTCCTTTTCCTCCGCCAGTGGTCAGAAGCAGGTCAGAACACCCCGTAAACTCATCTTGCAGGCCACACATTCTAGGGTTGCCATATTTTGAAGAGCAAAAAAGAGGACACATTTGCCAGCTTCTACTTTTAACATCGCTACGATGACTCTACCCATGAAAAAGAGGACATGTCCTGAGAAAAGAGGACATATGGCAACCCTAAAATGAAAACATCTGAAATGGTTTGCTGCAAGGCAGAAACAACTAAACCCCAACTGTAGCTGTCATGTTGTGCCAAGCTTTCAATTACTGGAATGAATCAGGCAGCAATGCAAAACAACTGTTCGCGACGACACACAGCCTATTAGATTTGGCTTAAGATAATATGTGGTACAGAGCCTAATATGCTAGACCTACCAGTGGCACAAGATCCTTCTGACGCCACAAGGATTTCGCTTTGCTGCTTGCAGGCAGCCTGTCTCAAGTAGCACTCGTTCTGATAGGTGTCGCCGTTGGAGCCGCACACAGGCACAAAGTCACTGTTACACTGATGAGCAGAAAAAGACAGAATGAAACAAGTTTAGGGTTGTGTTATAACCATCATCATCATCATCATCATCATCATCATCATCTATTACTTATACCCCACCCATCTGGCTGTGTTTCCCCAGTCTCTCTGGGCAGCTTCCAACAGGATATTAAAAACACAATAAAACATCAAGCATTAAAAAACTTCCCTAAGCAGGGCTGCCTTCAGATGTCTTCTAAAAGTCAGATAGTTGTTTATTTCCTTGACATCTGATGGGAGGGTGTTCCACAGGGAGGGTGCCACTACCGAGAAAGCCCTCTGCCTGGTTCCCTGTAACCTCACTTCTCACAATGAGGGAACTGCCAGAAGGTCCTCGGTGTTGGCCCTCAGTGTCCGGGCTCATCGATGGGGTGGAGACGCTCCTTCAGGTATACTGGGCCGAGGCCGTTTAAACTGAGTTTTAAAGGTCAGCACCAACACTTTGAATTGTGTTCATAAATGTGCTGGGAGCCAATGTAGGTCTTTCAAGACCGGTGTTATATGGTCTCGGCGGCTGCCCCCAGTCACCAGTCTAGCTGCCGCATTCTGGATTAGTTGTAGTTTCCAGATCACCTTCAAAGGTAGCCCCACGTAGAGCACATTGCAGTAGTCCAAGCAGTAGAGCATGCACCACTCTGGTGAGACAGTCTGCTGGCAGGAACGGTCTCAGCTTGCGTACCAGATGGAGCTGGTAGACAGTTGCACAGGACACAGAAATGCCCTGTGGCTCCATGGACAGCTGTGAGTCCAAAATGACTCCCAGGCTGTGCACCTGGTCCTTCAGGGGCACAGTTACCCCATTCAGGAAGTCCTCTACACCAGCCCACCATGTTAATTTAATCTGTGTCTCTTGTCCCTCTAACAAGCCCCAAAGTGATTTCTAGGGTTGCCATACATCCAGGGAAACCCAGACAAGTCCTCTTTTGTGAGGCCAACATACCCATTTGGGAGGATTTTTCACATTTTAAAGGAAATGTCTTGGGTGGGTGTTTGTTGGATTCACCTTGCATGCCTCGACCCCTGTCTCAGACTGGCAGTGGCTTGGGCTGCCCTCTTTTTTTTTTGCTTTTCAAGATATGGCAACCCTAGATTTACAAGCAAGTAAAACTGAGACATCACCTTGCCAACAAAGGTCTGTATAGTAAAAGCTATGGTTTCCCCAGTAGTGATGTATGTAAGTGAGAGCTGGACCATAAAGAAGGCTGATTGCCGAAGAATTGATGCTTTTGAATTATGGTGCTGGAGGAGACTCTTGAGAGTCCCATGGACTGCAAGAAGATCAAACCTCTCCATTCTTAAGGAAATCAGCCCTGAGTGCTCACTGGAAGGACAGATCGTGAAGCTGAGGCTCCAATACTTTGGCCACCTCGTGAGAAGAGAAGACTCCCTGGAAAAGACCCTGATGTTGGGAAAGATGGAGGGCACAAGGAGAAGGGGACGACAGAGGATGAGATGGTTGGATAGTGTTCTCGAAGCTACCAGCATGAGTTTGACCAAACTGCGGGAGGCAGCGGAAGACAGGAGTGCCTGGCGTGCTCTGGTCCATGGGGGTCATGAAGAGTCGGACACGACTAAACGACTAAACAACAACAACAAAACTGCAAGAATAAATTGGCAAAAAGCATATTAGAAACAGATCGAACAATAGATCATTGATGGCACCTAAATAACTGTTGGGATACTGTCGGGGTGACGGGGGCATTTTGTAGGCCCCCAGCTGGCTCCAGCCACCGGCCGGCAGCCGGGTGATCTCCAATCCTCAGAACAGCATAAACAGCGGCACAAGCCTCAGATACCTTTAGAGACTTGGCACGCTCTAGTCAGCAGAGTGAATAACTTCTCACAGTGGAAGTGGCGGACAGAGACATGTGTAAGCATTATTTACAGGCGTTTATTCTGCATAGTTCAGGAACAAAGGAAAAAAACATGTCTGCTTCCCTTCGTGTCCAAGCACACAGCAGCATAGCAAAAGCAATATACAAATGGAAGTTCCCAGCTGTTCCGCCAGGCCTTTGGTCAGGGCGCAGCCTGACTCCCTCCTTTGGCAATCTTTACAAAACTTGAGTTTATGGTTGCCATCAATTTTGATTTTAATTAATTTTTATAATGTTTTTATAATTGTTGCACTATTTTAGTGTTGTTAGCCGCCCTGAGCCCGGCTTCGGCTGGGGAGGGCGGGATATAAATAAAATTTATTATTATTATTTATTATTATTATTATTAAACAGCAGTCATGCCTGTTCATTTTAAGGTGGAACAGAACTATATCCTAACAAGAACCCCCCAAAAACAAAAATGAGGACAAGGTTGGCACCAGGTGAGTCTCCTTGGAAAGAGGATTTCATAAATGGGGAGATACTGCAGAGAAGACCTGTTCTGCCATCACCACAAGAGATCCCAGAGGGTGGCAACATGAGAATGGGTCTTTTCTGTGTTGGCTCTCCATTTGTGAAATGCTCTCCCCAGAGAAACTCACCTGGTGCCTTCATTACATATATTTAGGCGCCAACTGAAAACATTTCTCTTCAACAAAGTTATCTGCTGATTAACATTCTATGGCTTTTTTAAATGTTTTTTTGAAAGAGGGGTTGTTAGTTTGTTTTATTACGTATTTTGTATTCTTTCTTTTTTTTGTATTTTTCTGTTGTGAACCATCCTGGAATCTTCGGATGAATAATAAAATTAATAAATCATCATCATAGTTATCAGCTTTTATTAAAACAGACCCAATACAAACTAGAAAAGAGAATAAGGCCTATCACAATGGTTCCTTATTGCCTGTTTGACCGATTCCAAACAGGGGAGACACACTGAAGAATGGCTAGGCTTGTTCTGCTCCACATGCTGCCACAGGAAAATTACCAAAATACATAGCATAGAACACATTTAAAAGAACACATTTAAAAACTCTTCTCTGGGGCTTATATATCAGTTTAATTAAACTTGACTTAGAACTGTGGTTTAAGATCCTGGTTTACAAATTGGCATTAATATATAGTTCTCCACTGTGGCTGTAATGACTAACCGTGTTTTAATTAAACCAGGTTGTAAATACCAAGGAAGAAGGAGGAATGACCACACAGTCTCATCTCTTATTTCCAGCGGCTGAACTATAATTTGGCAAGCTGGGAACCATAGCTGTCAACGTTTTCCTTTTTTTAAAGGGAAATTCCCTTATTCCGAATAGGATTCCTCGCAAGAAAAGGGAAAAGTTAACAGCTATGCTGGGAATGCAGCACCCAAACAAGGCCATTGAGTAGAACTGAGTGGAAAGAGGGCAGATAAGGGACTTGGGAACACAAATTTCCAGGATGCAAACTGGCAGCCCTATTGAAAAAGGGCCATGTGACCCCAAATTTTGTTGTTGTTTTTGTTTAGTTGTTTAGTCGTGTCCGACTCTTCGTGACCCCATGGACCAGAGCACGCCAGGCACTCCTGTCTTCCACTGCCTCCCGCAGTTTGGTCAAACTCATGTTGGTAGCTTTGAGAACACTGTCCAACCATTTCATCCTCTGTCGTCCCCTTCTCCTTGTGCCCTCCATCTTTCCCAACATCAGGGTCTTTTCCAGGGAGTCTTCTCTTCTCATGAGGTGGCCAAAGTATTGGAGCCTCAGCTTCAGGCTCTGTCCTTCCAGTGAGCACTCAGGGCTGATTTCCTTCAGAATGGAGAGGTTTGATCTTCTTGCAGTCCATGGGACTCTCAAGAGTCTCGTCCAGCACCATAATTCAAAAGCATCAAATCTTTGGTGATCAGCCTTCGTTATGGTCCAGCTCTCACTTCCATACATCACTACTGGGAAAACTATAGCTTTAACTATACGGACCTTTGTTGGCAAGGTGATGTCTCTGCTTTTTAAGATGCAGTCTAGGTTTGTCATTGCTTTTCTCCCAAGAAGCAGGTGTCTTTTAATTTTGTGGCTGCTGTCACCATCTGCAGTGATCATGGAGCCCAAGAAAGTAAAATCTCTCACTGCCTCCATTTCTTCCCCTTCTATTTGCTTAGGGTGTGCAAACCTGTCAATTTTGGTTTCTCTTGGTTTCTCATTTTTCGAATCTTCAATTCAGCTCTCCACATCAGTTTGTAAGTGTGTTCTTTTGAATCCTCATGGAAATTCAACAACCCCAGAGTGCAAATTACCCCTACTAAACACTTTCTTGTATGCAATTTTGCACAACAGACACATTTTTATTTTTTGCAGAGCAGTTTCCCCAAATATAATGCATTTTTCTATCTTAGTTCCACCAATCTACCTTAGCGTACGCATAGCAAAATTCAGAGAAGTGCAAATTTGAAAGGGTGGCTGTGTTTAAGCTCACATACGGTTTCAGAAAGTGGGAACTGGGTAGGTTCAGCTTTAAATGTGAACTTCTTCCCCCACCCCAACCCCAAACATACTGTAGGGAAGGATCTAGAAATGGCAAGTGATTGCAAGAATTGTGTGTGCAGTTGGGTACTTCCTAAAACTATGTTACTAGGGTTGCCATACAGTGGTACCTCGGATTAAGAACTGAATTCGTTCTGGAGGTCCTTTCTTAACCTGAAACTGTTCTTAACCTGAGGTACCACTTTAGCTAATGGGGCCTCCCGCTGCCGCCGCCATACGATTTCTGTTCTCATCCTGAGGTAAAGTTCTTAAGCCAAGGTACTATTTCTGGGTTAGCAGAGTCTGTAACCTGAAGTATCTGTAACCCGAGGCACCACTGTATTTCAAACAGTGAAAATCCAAACTTATTCAGCGTGTTGGGGGGCGGGGGTGGGGGTAGGCAAAGCTGTTGAGCTTTTTTAGCAAAATCGTGAAAAATATGCCAGTTTTGAGCTATTTTTGTGGGAAATAGGATTTTCCCAGACATTTCACCAATTTCTGCCAGGACACTACAGTGGTACCTCGGGTTACATACGCTTCAGGTTACATATGCTTCAGGTTACACACTCCGCTAACCCAGAAATAGTGCTTCAGGTTAAGAACTTTGCTGACGATAAGAACAGAAATCGGGCTCGGGCGGCGCGGCGGCAACAGGAGGCCCCATTAGCTAAAGTGGTGCTTCAGGTTAAGAACAGTTTCAGGTTAAGAATGGACCTCTGGAACGAATTAAGTACTTAACCCGAGGTACCACTGTCCTGCCAACTGCAGCATTCTGGGAAATTCTGGATGTCTGTCAACCCTAATTTTCCCCTTATATGCAGCATTGTGACTCAGTGCAGCTGACTTGACCCTGTTTCTTAGCTTCCACACCGAGCCAGATGTATTAAGTCCATTGTTATTCATATCATCGCAAAGCCACGTGGATCTGAACAGAGCACCTGCAGTCAATGATTAATCCACATTGTATCAGCCCACCTGAAATTCCAGCTAAACCACAGTTCCACTGTAATCTATCAGTCTTCTCTTCCTCTGTCAGAAGAAAAGGACAGCTTCGCCCCCCACCCACTTCCACCCCTTGTTCACTTTAATAAAAATAATTCCATTTTGTAATGAAAATTAAGCAACCTACAGGGTGCAGTTATCACAAGATAATCACACTCGGCGGCATTAGAGATACTTGGCTGTGCCCCGTACCTGATAATTATGCCAGGGATGTGATTATCTCATGATTACTGTACTCCTGATATGCCTCATTGTTTAATTAGAACAAATGTAATGATCAAGATTATTATTTACAAATGATCACCTCTGCTTAAAAACCAGTAAAAAAAAAGAAGCCCTCGAAAGAAGTCACACTGCCAATTAGCTCTTCTGTCTTGAAATATCTCACGATATGCTAATGCACATGACACGCCAGAGGAAACTGAGATCTATAAAGATGACAAACTTCAAAACATGCCTCAGGAATGGACAGTTGTTTCGTGTTGATTAACATGTTGGGTGAGATACAAAGGTTTATCTTGATCGGACGTTACGCACAGACACGAGGCCAGGGAAATGATGATTACTTGGCCAAACTGAAATGTCACTTTGCCCAAGAGAGGAAACGTCTCCCACTTGCCAAAATGTTAATCAGACTCACCAGCGCTTCTTTGACTTTCACAATCACGCCTCCGATATTCGTTTCTCCAAACAGACCGAGCCCTTCCATGGAGACAGAAGGCTGTTTCTGCTGAGCCAGTGGTTTTCAGAAGTCTATGTTGATGTGTCTGCTTAAACACCCCTGATCTAATGTGATGGCCTCCAGCTGTTGTTGGATTCCAATTTCCATCAGCCCAAACCAGGATCCAGGATTATGGGAGTTGTGGATGGCCACAGGTGTCCCATCCTTGCTTTAGAATGACCTTTGTGACCTAGTGGGGTGCAGTGGTTTGGACCAGAACTGGGAAGACCCAAGTTCAAATCCCTATGTATATATAAGGCTTTGCTGGGTGACCTTGGGCCAAACTCTCAGCTTAACCCACTTTACAGAATTGTTGTGCGGATAAAATTAGTAGAGGGGGAGAACACAGTGTGGTACCTATTTATCTATTCGCACTGGCGTGCTTTCAAACTGCTAGGTTGGCAGAAGCTGGGACAGAGCTCATCCTGTCGTGGGGATTCAAACCGCCGACCTTCTGATCGGTAAGCCCAAGAGGCTCGGTGGTTTAGACCACAGTGCCACCTCCGTCCCACTGGGCCAATCTCTCAGCTTAACCTATTTTACAGAGTTGTTGTGAGGATAAAATGGGGAGCAGGGAAGAACACAGTGCGTAGCCTAGAGTTGCCTCTAGGAAACGAGGGATCTATAAATGTAACAAACCAATATGCTTTAATGCCAACCACTGAAACACTGCAAAGGATTCTGGGGTATGTTATAGAGAGAATGCTCAGTTCATGTGCAGCCATAGTTGGGCATCACTACTGCTGTGTGTGAAATGCCTGGTACATGAGATCTTTCTGGGAAGGTTGGTAGCTCTTACCACGTTTTCCCATTAAGGAGCCCCTGAGCTGCTTCCAAGAGACCCTCCCCTCCTCCAGGGCTCCAAAAACACTTTGAATAGTCATCTTCCATCCATCCACCCAGAAGATTTAAGGGGGCCTGTTGGTTTTCAAATTGCCTGCATGATGAATGCATTGCAAAGCTGAAGTATATCTGAAAGGAGAGGTGCCAGACTTCATCCAGAGCCTGCGGAGGGCGGGGGATTCTAACAGAGCTGGAGGGCAAATTGGCAGAATCTGCCAATGCAATTAACGCAGCCTGTAGGGATTTGATGCCTTCCAAAGCAAAGGATCAAAATCTCAGCTGTCCCCTGGATATAAGGAGAAAGCAGCACAGACTATCAAGAACATGCAACTGTGCATATGCAGAAGGCCGCAGGCCGATTGTTGCCTGCCACATGCAACCTAATGCAAGTTCTGCAAGAACATCTAACAAGGCAGGTGGATACCCCAAACACTCTTGTTCGAAATGCAAAGCGGCACAGGGCTTGCAGAGTGTTGTGAGTGCACCCCTCAAAGTAGGGCAGTGTCGGCCGGCTGGGCTCCCCATTGCACACCCAGGAATTGCAGTCCAGAACCTCTGGAGGGCACTAGGTTGGTGAAGCCTGCTCTATGTCTATGAACTTGTCTTCCCCCTGGAGAAGAGCAACACCTACCAGACATGTCCTTATGTGGTAGGATGCAGAATGGAAGCCAGATGTACAGAAAGCAGGGAGACCCAACACGTAAACAACAACAGACCAGCATCAGCTGTACCAGAAGAATATGGTGGCATTAGCAGGGAGACACCTCCGCCATCCTTCATGAAGCACCCACATATTGGGGATCTTTAAGGGTGGTCCAAAATGTGCCCCGTTATTTGCCACCCAATTGGACAGTGTCAGAAATTAGGAAACCTTTTCAGCAATTTTCAGAAGGGCGGAAGGAAAACAGGGGGACGCTTCCTGGGGAAGGTGCGACATGTTAAGACAATGCCATTCCCATGGGAATTGTGGGAAATAAAAATGTCAGCCACCAGCTGGTGGCTGTCAAGGCGACGTCTGCCACCATGAAAGTGACCACCATGGTGAAAAGGCATTTGCCCCTCCCTTTTTCATCTCTTCCTTTCCCCGGAAAACCAAGCTGAAAGCAAGCTTTCTGCTTAGCACTAAAAATGGTGCATAGAGGGGGAATCGTAAATCAATTTTCAGCTTGCACTGGCCTTGTAGATTAGAGCTAAATTATACATCACAATGAGTTCTTTCTCAGTTTTGGGGAAACTGTATATTCAGCCAGGAGGAAGAATGTTAATATGTTGGCGCTTCTTTTGTGGGCATCATTCAAACACCAACATATTAACATTCTTCCCCCTGGCTGAAAATAGTTTTCCAAAAACTGAGAAAGGGAGACATCAGTGCCACTTGGAGTTTGTATTCCAGACACCAAAGTGTCATGGGACAGAAGTTGATCAGATCTCTGACATTTTGTAGCCTTGGGGAATATCACCCTTCTGTTTGAGGACTAAAAGTTTATGCTGAGTTTTGGCAGGCCAGTGTTGTGATGCAGCTAGCAAGACTTTTAAAAAAAGTCACTGCATTTCAGGAAAGTGAGGCAATCTTGCCTGTGTTTCATTCTCCATTCAGACACACATCCCAGCCTTTTAAATATTATTATTTTTACTTTCCACATTCCTGAAGGTGAAATGTTTGTTGCTCTAAAAGGCCTAATAATATGTAGGTACACAAACAAACACACACATGCAGTTATTAGTTCTGTAAATCTGGTTACATCATTGTAACCAGGAATCCATGTGGGCACAGACGGTTTGGATTCACATAGATTACAAACTTTACTGGCCCATCAATAGTGACAGGTAAGCTCTCCCACACCGCAGCCTAAATTGAATTGGCTTGGAAACAAGCTGTGCTCTTTTACTCCAAAATCAGAAATAGCTTGGCTTGTTTTCTAAGTCCCTAACTCCAATTCCCCTGACCTTGGAAGCTAGTAGGCTTTCTGTGGGCATCTTGTTGGCCACTGTGAAAAGAAATAGCTGGGCTTTTAGGTTCAATAAATAAATAACTAAATAAATAAATAAATAATAATAATTTATTATTTATACCCCGACCATCTGGCTGGGTTTCCCCAGCCACTCTGGGTGGCTTCCAACAGGATATTAAAAACACAATAAAACATCAAACATTTAAAAACTTCCCTAAAGAGTGCTGCCTTCAGATGTCTTCTAAAAGTCTGGTAGTTGTTATTCTCTTTGACATCTGGTGGGAGGGCATTCCACAGGGCGGGTGCCACTACCGAGAAGGCCCTATTCCTGTTTCCCTGTAACTTCACTTCTCACAGCGAGGGAACCGCCAGAAGGCCCTCGGCACTGGACCTCAGTGTCCGGGCAGAATGATGGGGGTGGAGACACTCCTTCAGGTATACTGGACCAAGGCCATTTAGGGCTTTAAAGGTCAGCACCAACACTTTGAATTGTGCTCAGAAACGTACTGGGAGCCACCCCAACCCCCTCACTAACCTCCTCCCAATACCCTCCCTGCCCGCCCCAATACTCCAACCTTCCAAGCCCACTTCCCCATTAATAATACCTATCTGATGACATGGCAAGAGCAGCAGAGGGGCTGCCTTTTACAATTCCACTTGGATAAGGTGCAACTCCCAAGAATTGCTGGGGCCATTATTCCTGTAATTAGCCCACCAGAAAGGCAAAGGAGCCAGAGATCCAATCTCCCTCCATCCCTCTTCTCACGGCTGCTGCCCCCCCTGCATTTATAGAAATGCAGAAAGGGTGTGTGCAGACCCTCCAAGTGTCCCTATTTTTCAGGGACATAAGCTGTTCCTGTTTCTGATTTGATCCTGGAATGCCCCACTTTTCCTTAGGGCGTCCCTATTTTCATCGGAGAAACATTTGAGGGTATGGAGTTATGCAACCCCCGAGCCAAGGTGATAAATAACTATACAACCTTTAGAATATGGGTAGGCAAACTAAGGCCCGGGGGTCAGATCCGACCCAATCGCCTTCTAAATCCAGCCCACGGATGGTCCAGGAATCAGCATGTTTTTACATGAGTAGAATGTGTCATTTTATTGAAAATGCATCTCTGGGTTATTTGTGGGGCATTGGAATTCGTTCATTCCCCCCCCCTCCAAAAAAAATATAGTCTGGCCCCCCCCAAGGTCTGAGGGACAGTGGACCGGCCCCCTGCTGACAGTTTGCTGACCCCTGCTTTAGAAGACATCTGAAGGCAGCCCTGCGCTGGGAAGTTTTTAAATGTTTAATGTTTTTATATATGTTGGAAGCCACCCAGAGTGGCGGAATATAAATAATATGTTTTTTAATGGAATAAAGGTAAAGGGACCCCTGACCATTAGGTCCAGTCGTGGCTGACTCTGGGGTTGCAGCGCTCATCTCGCTCTATAGGCCGAGGAAGGCAGCGTACAGCTTCCGGGTCATGTGGCCAGCATGACTAAGCCGCTTCTGATGAACCAGAGCAGCGCACGGAAATACCGTTTACCTTCCCGCTGGAGCGGTACCTATTTATCTACTTGCACTTTGACATGCTTTCGAACTGCTAGGATGGCAGGAGCAGGGACCGAGCAACGGGAGCTCACCCTGTCATGGGGATTCGAACCGCCGACCTTCTGATCAGCAAGTCCTAGGCTCTGTGGTTTAACCCACAGCGCCACCCGCATCCCTTTTAATGGAATAGGATATCCCTATTTTCATCAGAAAAATGCTGGTGGGTATGTGGGTGATGGATTTGGAAGCTAACTGGGAAGGGGACTGGGGAATGAGTTGGGAAAACAGAATTATTCTCCAGCTTGGAATTCAGCCAGCAATATTTTTATTTCTGGAGGGGCTGCTCATCGTGCTTGATGAATTTTGCAAGGAACTGGAGCCTGAGCTCTCCAAGCTTTATGGTAACTACCCCATTGTACAGTGCAACATTTGTATGCTCCAAGCCGCCTTGCTGAAGAAACTTCACACGTGAATCTGTCTCATGACAGCTCCCATTCTTCTTTGCAGTCACATGCATCACATATGACATAGCCTCACTCGGAAAGCCCAGAGCTTCTTGGATCATCATATAGCACAAGGTTCATATACTCCAGTGATACTTAATATGGGAATATCACATGTGCCAGAACTAAGCCGCTTTTGCAGTTCCTTTCAGTCATTGTGTATCGCAAATGAGCAAGCAGGCCAATGCAAACCACTGACTCAAGAGCAAATATTTCACTTAAGCCATGATACAAGAGACTTGAGCAATGCCACTGAAGGCCAAACCAGATGCATACAGTTTGGATGTAAAGTGGGGGTAGGGTTTTTTTGGGGGGGGGGCAACTAAATGAATTGTGTAAAACCTGCCCCTCACTTCTGTCACACTTCCCCATACTCCTCTGTTTACTTATTTGTTGATCTCATCCTGGCTCAGAAACCAAAGACAAGTCAGCTGGAGGGTGAGAGAAAAGGAAGCCATCAGAGAAATGCAGATAGAGAAAGGGGGAAAAGGGGAGGCTTTTCATCTTACCTGAGAGTGCTTCATGTCAGGATAAATGTAGACCCAACTGACATGTTTAGTCAGAGAAAAGCCATTGTTGACATTTGTTAAAGATTGGAAACCTCCCACAGACTTTTTGTGTGAAAAAGAAATCACGATATCTGGATTGGAGATAATGTTTGTTTAAAGAAAGTGGCTTTGTTGGGTTTTATTGGTTTGTTGGGGGGACGTGGGTGGCGCTGTGGGTTAAACCACAGAGCCTAGGACTTGCCGATCAGAAGGTCGGCAGTTCGAATCCCCACGATGGGGTGAGCTCCCGTTGCTCAGTCCCTGCTCCTGCCCACCTAGCAGTTCAAAAGCACGTCAAAGTGCAAGTAGATAAATAGGTACTGCTCCAGCGGGAAGGTAAACGGCGTTTCCGTGTGACCTAATGGTCAGGGGTCCCTTTACCCTTTACCTTTATGGTGGAGATGGAGGATGCTTTCTGCCCAAGGACCACATTATCTTCTGAGCAACCATTTGAGTAACCGCACATCCGTGATGGGCAGAGTCAGAGGCAAAAGTGTGTAGAGCAACAATGATACATTTTCCCTTTCTACCGGAAACTAATTTGTACACACGCCTGCATGCTGCCTCTGTCCTCCATCATGGCAAGGAAAACATTATCAAGGAATAACTGTGGAGAAGGCTACCAAAAAACTCCAGTGAGGGGTGTGGCCTAAGAAGAGGAGGTGTGGCAAGGGAGGGGTGTGGTCTGGAGAGAGTTCTGGTGGCCAAACAGAGAGACCTGGGGCACTGTATTTGGCCCTTAGGTCTGTTCTATGATTTGGCCATCACAAAAACAGCCCCCAAAGGAAGTAGGGGGTGATAAGCCCAGATAGGGCCTTTTCAGTGGTGGGCCCCACCATTGGAATTCTGTTGTTTATTTTAAATATATCTATGTTATTTATTGCCTGTTTTCAAAGGAGAACTCAAAGCATCTCAGAGCCATCAAGTATCAGACAAAATAGAAATACAAACCGCAAAACACATTAAGCCACCATTGCAATAAAATGGCAATTAACCCAGGAAACGGAGTCTAGCAAACAGCAAAAAACCAACTCCATAAAGCCAAAAACAACATGAGGAGAGACATAAACAGCATTAACAGAATTACTCTGCTGAAAAGCTTCTTAAATAAGCTGGTTTTAAGCAGGCACCTATTGCATTGGGGATCAGTAGATCGCAGTGGATCCAACTTGCAAGTTGCTGTGGGCCCAGTGAAAGAGACTATGAGCAATGATGGGTGGTCAGAGAGAGAAGAGGGAGAAGACTGGGAGGAGGAGGTATTGGAAGCTGAAGCGGTACCAGGGCTTAGTGAGCAGGAAGAGGCTGTTGCAGACAGAAGTCCAAAATCAGAAACAGAAGAGGAGGGAGGCCAAGGGGCAGATATGAGTCAGGCTTTTGAAGATGCAAGGGTGTCTCCTCATGCTACTGCAACCAGCTCCCCTCCTCCCAGTCTACTATGACCAAGAGAGGGCTGAAGTGGGAGGAGCAAAGGTAGGCACGCCAACATAGTCCCAGATTGCTTGGGAAAGACCCAGGAGAGGAAGAGACTGAGACAGCAGTGGGAAGATGAGGACCTTGAGCTTATACAACTGCCTCATAGGACCAAGGCCTACTGAAGAGTTGCTGTGCTCATTAGGTCTGACACTCCTGAGCAGATTTTGTTTCTTCTAATAAAGAGTTAACTTCGCTGACAACCTGTAAGCTAACAAAAATGTATAGAACCAGCTCTAACCTGTGTTGGAAATGTAAAGAAGTAGAAGGAACTATGTATCATATGTGGTGGAATTGCAAAAGGATAAAGGAATTTTGGGAAATGATCTACAATGAGCTAAAAAAATGTTTAAATTAACCTTTGCCAAAAAAAACCAGAAGCCTGGGAATTATAGGTGTGGAGATACCGAAAGATTTAAGGAGATTATTTATGTATGCAACCACGGCTGCAAGAATGCTGTTAGCCCAATGTTGGAAAGGAGAGAACATAGCGACAAAAGTGGAATGGCAGACAAAATTATTTGAGTAGGCTGAGATGGTAAGATTGACAGAGAAAGTTAGGAATCAAGATCAAAAATTTAACCAAGTATGGGATAAATACAGACAGTATTTAAAAGATCACTGTAAACATGTAAAATCTTTGGCAGACTTTGAATGACTACTGCAATGTGGTATAATTCTTGGAAGTATTGGATAATTTCAAAATAGATGCTGTTTTATATGCAGTTGATATAGAAAAGTAGAGAACCCAGGTTGGGGAGGAAGGAAGTCTCAATATGGGAAGAACTTTACCTTGTTCCCAACTTTTTTTTTTACTTCTTTTATTTACACTACTGATGGAGAGTTACAACTGTGATTCATTGTAAAATCAATAAAGATTAAAAAATTAAAAAAAAAACTTCACTGGCTCTGTGTGATTTATTGCTTGCTCACTCCTGACAGTTGTTGATTGAAGCAGAAAAGTGTTGTTGATGGAAGCAGAGAAAGGACCTAGCCATGGGTAGGCAAACTAAGGCCTGGGGGCCAAATCCGGCCCACTCACCTTTTAAATCCGACCCGCGGACAGTCCGGGAATCAGCATGTTTTTACATGAGTAGAATGTGTGCTTTTATTTAAAATGCATCTCTGGGTTATTTGTGGGCCCTGCCTGGTGTTTTTACATGAGCAGAATGTGTCCTTTCATTTAAAATGCATCTCTGGGTTATTTGTGGGGCATAGGAATTCATCCCTTTTTTCCCTTCAAAATATAATCCGGCCCCCCACAAGGTCTGAGGGATAGTGGACCGGCCCCCTGCTGAAAAAGTTTGCTGGCCCCTGGTCACTAAGCCCACACACCCTTTTCTATGTGCCCACTCAAAATAATCCTCTCCCAGAGTGGCTTTCCCTGCTCTGCATGAGTCTGTGTGCATGCATTTTAAAGCAGAGGTGGTTTTTTTTTTGCTGGGACTACAACTCCCAGCAGCATCTGTTAGGCCAAAGGTTTTCCATCCTTCCTTTAAAAGCTGCCAGGATTCTCCAACCCTGAGTTTAGCTATAACAATCTCCCCCTCAACAGCTGCCTTTAAGTTACGAAGCAATCCTGCTTTATTTTCCTCCCCTTTTAGAACCAATAAGCAACCTACAGATGGTACGGAGGTCTAAAAGGAAGGGAAGACTCCTAAGAATGAATGCCCTAATGAGCACATCAGACTGTTCTCTAACAGAAGACAGAATTAGCATCTGTTCTTGTGGAAGCAGACGCATAATGGGTGCTCTGCAGAGAAATACCGTTCCCTTACCGTACGGACTCAGTAGGTGCCTGGTGGTCTATCTGCCTGCAGAATTATCAAGCAGCAAAAAATGAGTTTCTTGGGATGAAGGCCCTGCCTGGAAGGGATCAGAACTCATTCGAGCGATGCCAAGCAACCTGATCTGCATTTGCCTTTTGAGTACATAGGATCTACTTATTTATGTAACCTGCTACCTCTGTTGGCAGAGGCCCTGTTTTGTATACAGTGGTACCTCGGGTTACAGACACTTCAGGTTACAGACGCTTCAGGTTACAGACTCCGCTAACACAGAAATAGTACCTCGGGTTAAGAACTTTGCTTCAGGATAAGAATAGAAATTGGGCAGCGGCAGCGCGGTGGCACTGGGAGGCCCTATTAGCTAAAGTGGTGCTTCACGTTAAGAACAGTTTCAGATTAAGAACGGACCTCCAGAATGAATTAAGTTCGTTCCACTGTACAGGGACGTACCACTGTACAGGGATGTGGGTGGCGCTGTCGGGACGTGGGTGGTGCTGTGGGTTAAACCACAGAGCCTAGGACTTGCCGATCAGAAGGTTGGCGGTTCGAATCCCCGTGACGGGGTGAGCTCCCGTTGCTCGGTCCCTGCTCCTGCCAACCTAGCAGTTTAAAAGCACATCAAAGTGCAAGTAGATAAATAGGTACCACTCCGGCGGGAAGGTAAACGGCGTTTCCATGCGCTGCTCTGGTTCACCAGAAGCAGCCTAGTCATGCTGCCACATGACCCGGAAGCTGTACGCCGGCTCCCTCGGTCAATAAAATGAGATGAGTGCAGCAACGCCAGGGTCGGTCACGACTGGACCAAATGGTCAGGGGTCTCTTTACCTTTACCACTGTACAACGATCAGGAAATAAAGTACTTGAAGTAGCGGAAGCAGCAATGGAGCATCAAATGTTGCCTGTCCTTTCCTACTATAGTCAAAGTCTCCATTCTACATGCAAGCATTTACAGTGTAATGCTTCTGCAAAGCTACTCAGAAGTTAGTTTCTGCCTGAGTTCAATGAGACCTGCTCCAATATATGTACAATTGCACTATCTGTCCTTGGGGGACTCCACTCTCTGATGCTGTCCCTTGAAATTTTCCATAGGGGAACAGTTAGGGCCAGAGGCGCCAGCTTCCGAGGGTGATGTGGGGGACTGAGGTTTGTGCATAATGTCCTGATGTCCTGACGTCATGAGCAAGCATTGTGCCTCCCTAAGCTGGGCAGAAGCTTCCTGGGCTTTGGGAAGAAGGTGCCAGGGCTCTGAGAGGATGCTGGAGCCCTCCTGCCTCCAGGTAGGCTTGGGGAAGGTGGCAGGAGGGCTCTTGGACCCGTTGGAGCCTCACACCTACCTCCCTAAGGTGGGCAGAAGCTTCCCGGGCTTTGGGAAGGAGGTGCCAGGGCATCCCAAGCTAGCAGGACCAGTGGCCATGGCTGATGAGAACTGTAGTCCAAAAACAGCTGGAGATCCAAGTTTGGGAAACACTGATTTAAAGGCAAACCTACCACATCTGTACTTTCCAAAATGGAAACACACCCGTTCTTTGAAGTTTGCACTTCTCCAGCCAAGTAATGTTTACAAAATAATAATAAATAAATAAATAAATAAATAAATAAATAAATAAATACATATTATAGGGGAAAGTACAGGTAGTAGTAGTAGTAGTAGTAGTTGTTGTTATTGCAAAGCAATTTCCTCGTATATGGTATATTCTGGATGAGAAAGAAGCATCCCAAAAATGTGCCATATGTAGGGGAAATGCTTTGCAAAAAATGAATGTATTAAGAGAAATTCACACTAAAATGATGCATTTTCATAAGAAGTAGGGGGAAAAATACTGTAAACTGACATGCAAATGTGAAGAACTGAATTTATGACTGAAAACGTGAGAAACTAAAATTGACAGATTCTCCCATCTCCCATCCCTAACTTATACAGTACTGGTTTCTCCAACAGTTATCAGGGTGAGGTCTTTCCTTTTCACTTTGTGGTAGCAAAACCAGCAAACGTTTCTGTAGCACATAGAGATGATCACATGTGACCATCGTCACCAACATCAAACTCTCATAAGAAGCTCTCATGAACCACTTCGTCATCTGAGCAAGGGGGGGGATGCCCTGAACTGCTCCCAGCAGCGGCATGATCTGCAAAAACCAGCCGTTGAAGCTTTTTGCAGCCCAGAGATAAACATTTCAGCTTGCTAATGTATGCAGCATAACTACTGCCAAAGGGCCAGGAACGAGGGGAGACTGTATACTTAAGTAACTCTAAATACTGTATACTTAGTAGCTCTAAAATGAGCAGTTTATGTTGGCAGATGAAACAATGTGATGCAATCTAGGATACTGAGAAGCTGGAACATTTGCAGAGGAGGGCAACCAAGATGATCAAGGGTCTGGAAACCAAGCCTTATGAGGAACGGTTGAAGGAGCTGGGTATGTTCAAGCCTGGAAAAGAGGAGACTGAGAGGAGCTATGATAGCCATCTTCAAATATCTCAAGGGCTGTCACATGGAAGATGGGGCGAGCTTGTTTTCTCCTGCTCAGGTGGGTAGGACCCAGCCCAATAGCTTCAAGTTGCAAGAAAGGAGATTCCCAATGAACATCAGGAAGAACTTTTCGATGGTAAGAGTGGGACGATCTCCCTTGGTAGGTTGTGGACTCTCCTTCCTTGGAGGTTTTTAAAAAGAAGCTGGATGGCCATCTGTCATGAATTGAGATTGAGATTGAGTTGAGATTCCAGCATAGCAGGGGTTGGACCTGGTGACCCCTGGGGTCCCTTCCAAGTCTACAATTCTATGATTTTCCTCCCCATCACATCACGGCAAAAGAAAACAAGTCAGTGTGGGAAAGAGTGGGGGATGTTGGTGTGTGTGCATGGGTGCTGGATCATCACCTTGTCATGGTGAGTGGGCTTGCATGTTCCTATGACCCTTGTGAGCGAAGCCATCATGGAATCTCGTACTCCCAGCAGGGTCACCCAAGGCGGTAAGGTCAAAGGGAAGGAGCTAGACAAAGAATGATCCAAGAAGTCCTCGATGGCAGAACAGGCGGATGATAACAAGTGGTATGTTACAACGACTGTGAAGGAGGATGAAGGCTGCAGCAGATCTACCGGTTTGTCGTGACTACTCATGCCACTGGAACAGAGCCTTACTGCGAAGACTGTGCATTGATCAGCGTACACTGATCTACACACATAAAACAAATTCACGCACATGCGTCTTCCAAAAACCCAACCCAGGACGCAAGGGAGAAACGTGCTAAGAGGAAGGCACACTGGGCAAACCCTCACCGTGATCAACTCCCGCCCGGAAACCAATGTCTCCACTGTGGAAGGACGTGTGGATCCAGAATTGGCCTCCACAGTCACTTACGGACTCATTGTTAAAACCGTGTTTATGGAAGACAATCTTACTTGGCTACGAGTAATCGCCAAAGAAGAAGAAGCATGGGTGCTTATCGCCTCTCAGCCCTTGCACCTCTCGGCCTAGTTGTCAAACATTATTTCCAGCCTTACATGGAACTGCCTTTCTCTCCCCTGACTGCCTCTCCTCTTTAATCTTTGTTTAAATTGCCTCTCTTTACAGCAAGCCCCACCACCCTTAACTCTGTTAATTTACTCTGTAATGCTGATCTAATAAGTACTACATAATATCATCGCACAGAATGCTACTATTAATACCTGCGCAAGCAGTCTGTGACTGGTGCTGCATTTGCAATTTTGAGCACGTGCATCAGCCGCTGCTGATAGTTTGGCAGCGCCAGATTCATCCATTGACCTCAGCAGACATCCAGCACAATGGGCCTATAACCTCCTTTCTCCTTGGTGGGTAATTTGGCAGCCAGGAAAATTATGTTGCTACAGCAGAAAGTTAACGTCTAGGGAAGGGATTGTGGCACCAGTTCAAGCAGAAGCTGAAACAGTAGGAAACCAAGGAACGATGTTGCCGTGCCTTCTATGAGCTTCTCAGAAACTTGGAGCTGGGAAATAAGGTCCCTTGGAGCCCCGTGGTTTTGGAGACATCTTAACAGGGCTATGAAATCATAGTCAGAGAACTAAACACATCAAATGATGGGCTGGTTCATACTGAAATAGGCTGCCTTCCAACCATACCTCATTATGTACTTTTAGCATTTCATGGCCTTTTGATACCAATTTTTACAACAATCCACTACTGTATCAATGTATATATGAGACATGGGGAACTTCTGCCCAAGGCTAAATGTTGCCTTTCCACCTAGCCCTCACATTTCTCCCCAGGCTACACCTCTCACTGGACCTGCTTCACACCTCGAGTGTTTTTGCCTGACTGGAATGTGTCCTTGAAGTCTGATCATGCCTCTTGCTTTCTGCATTGAGGAGGGGGTGGTATCTGTAGAAACCAGCCTACTGCACAAAGGTAAAATTTACATGTATAGTGTGGGGGAGGGCCATGGCCCAAAGGAACAAAATTCTGAAGGGGCGCAACATGGTACCCCCATGGAGGTTGTGGGATTCACAGGGATCCTTGTCCCACCTTGGCAAACATGGCAGAGCAACCTATCAGGGGACTGACACCACCACCCAGGTGCATCCTGGTGGGCCCTGTCCTCAGCTCCCTTTCATTCCCTGCCTGCCTGCTGCTGGGGGTCTCTGGGCCCCAGAGCCCAGCCTGGCCTCACTACCACGTCACCGATAGAGGCCGACAATCACAGAGGCTCCACACAGGCCAAGCAGAGGGTTCCATCTACCTTCCTCATGCTCCTGAAGGCCAGGCCGCCTTTCAGTCTCCAGGCTGGTGGGGGGTCTCTCTGGCAGCATTGATAGCCAGCCTGCCCTAGGTGCCAGCAACCCACGCTATGTCACTGTCTCCACTCACTTTTTATTCTCTGGTCCCACCCATCACCTGCATGTGGTCCTCAGCACGCTGTCCAAAAGGGAACGCAACTCTCGAGCTGGAAAAGGTCTCTCCCCGCTATCTGCTGTGTGTGAACCTGCCAGCTGTAGAGGATCATCGGGGAATTGCTGCAGATCAGACTGATGTTCACAGTACAGCCACAGGTTAAAAAGTGGCCAACGCTCTCTCCAAACCTAACCCTCCAGCCATGAGGCCATGTTGGCTCACTTATGAACCCTTTGAGTGCAGAGGTTGCTGCTGACCCTAATATTCAGATGAGGCTGGTCTCCTTATGGAACTATCATGCATTTAACTCCATAGCTGTTAGCTACGACGTTGAACCACAGCAAACTATGGCAAGTTCTTAAAGAAATGGGAGTGCCTGATCACCTCATCTGTCTCCTGAGAAATCTCTATGTGGGACAAGAAGCTACAGTTAGAACTGGATACGGAACAACTGATTGGTTCAAAATTGGGAAAGGAGTACAACAAGGCTGTATATTGTCTCCCTGCTTATTTAACTTATATGCAGAATTCATGATGCGAAAGGCAGGGCTGGATGAATCCCTAGACGGAATTAAGATTGCCGGAAGAAATATCAGCAACCTCAGATATGCAGAAGATACAACCTTGATGGCAGAAGGTGAGGGGGAATTAAGGAACCTTTTAATGAGGGTGAAAGAGGAGAGCGCAAAATATGGTTTGAAACTCAACATCAAAAAAACCGAAGATCATGGCCACTGGTCCCATCACCTCCTGGCAAATAGAAGGGGAAGAAATGGAGGCAGTGAGAGATTTTACTTTCTTGGGCTCCATGATCACTTCAGATGGTGACAGCAGCCACAAAATTAAAAGACACCTGCTTCTTGGGAGAAAAGCAATGACAAACCTAGACTGCATCTTAAAAAGCAGAGACATCACCTTGCCGACAAAGGTCCATATAGTTAAAGCTATGGTTTTCCCAATAGTGATGTATGGAAGTGAGAGCTGGACCATAAAGAAGGTTGATCACCGAAGAATTTATGCTTTTGAATTATGGTGCTGGAGGAGACTCTTGAGAGTCCCATGGACTGCAAGAAGAACAAACCTATCCATTCTGAAGGAAATCAACCCTGAGTGCTCACTGGAAGGACAGATCCTGAAGCTGAGGCTCCAATACTTTGGCCACCTCATGAGAAGAGAAGACTCCCTGGAAAAGACCCTGATGTTGGGAAAGATGGAGGGCACAAGGAGAAGGGGACGACAGAGGATGAGATGGTTGGACAGTGTTCTCAAAACTACTAACATGAGTTTGACCAAACTGCGGGAGGCAGTGGAAGACAGGAGTGCCTTGCATGCTCTGGTCCATGGGGTCACGAAGAGTCAGACACGAATAAACAACTAAACAACAACAACATGGCGTTGAGACTACCGACAATTTGCAAATTCAGAAAGCGTGACAGGCTGCAGTCCTCAGATCACTTCCTCGAGAGTAGTGTGGTGCCATCCAGATGTTGTGGACTACAGCTCCCTCAATCTATTACCACTGGCTATGCTGGCTGGGGCTGATGAGAATTGTGGTCCACAACATCTGGTGGGTACCACATTGCCTACTCCTGCTCTGAAGCCCATCTTGCTGAAGCAAAAATATTAACTCAAGCAACCAGACAGTCTGCATACACTTCTCAAATCCAGTCATTAGAGTATACTCAAAGCATGTACTTGAATTTCTCAGAAAACAATTTCCAGGAAACCTTTTGGAAAATAAAAAGTCCCTCCCTGGCCAAGTGGCTTCTCCCTTTTTTCCATTAACAAATTTTGGGCATGGATCCCGTTTTAATACTGCGCAATCTTATTTTGATATCCTTAAAGGAAGCCATGGGCTTGGCACTCATTCCTTTCGGTTCTCCTCTCTCAACTGATTACTTCCTTCATCCAACATTATGAGCTAACAATGGAGTTTCTTTGCCTGAAATTTCTCAGAAGAGAATTTTTGTTGCAGTTTAGAAAAATGGTTGAAATTTTCACCCCCATGTCAACAATATTTGGCAAAACACACCACTCCTAATTGTCCAACCCTTCCAAACAGAATTTGGGGAGGGAAATTGTGCTCGGGCCTAGAATTTGACGCCACCTGATTAATATCCACCTGCTGAAAAACTACTGGATCTCAATTCATGAACTGCTTCACTTGCTCAAAGTTATAACAATTCGGTGTATCTCATTGGCAGCACAGACTAGCAACGCAAATACCTGAGCCTTTCCCCAGCCTTCTCCTCACTTCCTCTACCATTTGATGCCGAGGTTTTCTTGACTCAGCTTGTAGTTCCTCCAACTTTAGTTTTTGAGTTCAGTAATAACAAGCTCCATCTGCTGACTGCTGCAGCAATAACTTCAAGGTTCAAATGAGTGGGAGGAGCTTTGCGTGTGATTGGTTAAAGTCTCCTTGTGCCTCTGGAAGCAAAAGAAGTGACATGTAAAGCAGTACCAGGTGACTGGGTCTAGCTGCCATTTAAATCTCCCATCATGCCCTTGAGCAGCAGCACATTTCAGGAAGCTAAAATAGCAGCGAGTCTCAGGCATTATTCATAGTGCTGGGCCAGGTGGATTGTATAAAATAGGGGACCAAAGGGGCCTAGCAGCTGCCCAGGAATAACAGGTGCCGGTACCAGCCCTTGCAGGGACCCCAGGAAAACCTCTTCATGAGGCCCAGCACAATCACAGTGGTATCTTGGTTCTCAAATGCCTTGCTTCTTAAATGCCGAAAACCCAGTGTGGCGATCACACAGGGTCCCCGGAAGTTTCACCATCTATTGATCCCTGTGCCACCACTTTATTTCTCGCTGCCACCACCCAGGCCCTACCTGGTACAATACTGAGTCCAGTCAGGGTTAAATTGAAACATAAACTTCTGTTTATTTATTGCAGTTTAACAAGCATGTGGTTTCATAAACGGTATCAGCCAATCACAATCATTGGCAGCCTATCCAGATCTATAACTTCTGCTGCCTGCTCTCACTCACTAAACCATCTCTCAGATATTTACTTGTCTTCCCAACCCCTAACTGTTCCTGACTCAGCTTATTTCGCTACACTAACTCAACCTACCCACAGACTCTATCCCAATTCACTCACACTCCAACCAACCACCCAGCTCACAATGAACTCCTCACTTCGCCCCTCCCAGAGCTGGTTTGATAGTCCCTCTGACTCCACCCCCCTGGGTTCTGATTGGGTAACTTGTTTAACTATTTCACCTCCAGCACTCACATATGTTAACATCACACCCAGAAGTAAGTTTTCTGGTTTTCGAACATTTTTCGGAAGCTGAACATCTGATGCGGTTGTCTGCTATTGTTTCCAGGATGTCTGCACCAATCAGAAGCTGTGCCCTGGTTTTCAAACATACTGGAAGCCAAACAGACTTCCGGAATGGATTAAGTTTGGTGCTTTTGTTTTTGCTATTTATTTTGCCCCCCTTTTTTAAAAAAATAGTCTTTTCTGGTTAATTTGTTTTTGTGACTGTGTGGAACCCAGTTCAGCTACTGATTGATTGATTGATTGATTGTGTGCTGGCGGAAATGGATAAAAGTCCCCCATCCAAACAATGACTATCATCAGTGCAGGTAAGGGGGGAAAATAATTTTAATTTTTATCATCTACAATACTGCCTTATTTATTATAGTATAGTACATTGATTATTGCTTTCATTTTATGGATCAATGGTCTCGTTAGATAGTAAAGTTCATGTTAAATTGCTGTTTTAGGGGTTGTTTTTAAAAAGTCTAGAATGGATTAATCCATTTTGCATTGCTTTCTATGGGAAAGTGCGCCTTGGTTTTGGAACGGACTTCCGGAGTGGATTAAGTTTGAGAACCAACATACCACTGTAGTGAGCTACATCTCACAGCCCTTTGTGACAGACTACTAGGGACCAAATAGGCTCCCTGCATTAATTTCCTCCTTGACACTTTTGGAACAAGACAGGGAATTGCCAAGCATCTGGTCGGCCAGAATTCTATGACTGCTGCTGGTCACAAGTTGTGCAGGCCTGATTTGACCCAGGCAGTCGTACCACCAACCAGCCTTGGTCAACTCCCTTCAGCTACAGCCAGCACATCTGGAGCACAGCAGGATGGCAAAGCTTGTGCCAGATGGAATGTCCTCTGGAAGGCCAGTATCAGGCCCACCAATTAATATTATGCTAACGGAGCCACATAATGCAGCTCTGAAGACAACTAGTCCAATATCATAGGTCTTCAAATTCTTCCCAGGGGCTACCATTAGCACTTGATGAATGAACAACAATGGACACAGAAGGGCCGCACCACAGATACATAGAATCATTATATTATTGTGTCCAGATCTTACTCAGGACAGGTTGGAGTGGCTTTTATTTTTTTATTTGAATGTCTTATTGAAGACTGGCTTGTATTAGAGCCAGCCTGAGTCATGGCCATCATTTATAGTGTCACTGGCTTGTCCAATATGAGCAGCAGGTGCACGATAAGCAAGTCCAGGGCAAGAGGAACAGAATGTACTCCCAACATTGTCCAGAAGGCAAATCCCAGCCATTCCATTTTCATCTAATTTCTCTGTGTGCTTTCACAGGATTTCCAGACTCAATCTCTGCGCTTATTGAATAGCCTGGGGGCAAAGTGCTGTAGAAAGTATCTCATCTCAATCTTTCCCCCCTGTATATAAACACACACACACACACACCACTTCCCAGTGTTCAGTGCCACTCTGCCGTACCAAGAAATGGAAGTTCTCCTTGTCAGAGTTAAAAGGCTGAAATCCTGCACACAGTGAAAGAGGGGGCAAAGTCTTTTCTCTCTCCAGAAACTGGAGTTACCCAGAAATTGGGAATATCTCTTTACATTTCCCATTCCCTTATATAAGGTGGGGTGGGAATAAATCACAGCACTTGACAACAGTGCAACCTGCCCCCATCTCTCTAACACACACACAATGAAATACACAACTATTCCCTAGGTAAAGGTAAAGGGACCCCTGACCGTTAGGTCCAGTCGTGGCCGACTCTAAGGTTGTTGCGCTCATCTCGCTTTATTGGCCGAGGGAGCCGGTGTACAGCTTCCGGGTCATGTGGCCAGCATGACTAAGCCGCTTCTGGCGAACCAGAGCAGCGCACGGAAATGCTGTTTACCTTCCCGCCGGAGTGGTACCTATTTATCTACTTGCACTTCATGCTTTTGAACTGCTAGGTTGGCAGGAGCAGGGACCGAGCAACAGGAGTCACCCCGTCATGGGGATTTGAACCACTGACCTTTCGATCGGCAAGCCCTAGGCTCTGTGGTTTAACCCACAGCACCACCCTCATCCCTAATTATTCCCTACATAGATGCAAAAACTCCTCATAATAATGTGTGTGCATGTGTGTTTTGCTAAGGAGTTCTGTTTTCCAGCACAAGTTCAGAGAGGTCTGAAACAGGGCCAGGACTCACTGGGGCTCAGTCCCAGGATCTGTTTCCAACCTGTCCCTCAACTTGTGCCTTTAGCAGCAGCTTGACTGGCAGCAATTAGGAGGAAGCAGTGCTCATCTGCACTATTCCATGAAAAAGCTTTGCCAGCTGATTTCTGCAGATCAATCCTCAGCTAAAAGCACAGGAGCAGGTTCTCTCCGGCCAATTGGCAACCCTACCTGGAACAGGTTTTTGCCGGCTCAGTGAATAACTACAGCCAGCGCCCCCACGCTCAGGATGAAGGGGGGGGCTTTCAAGGCAGATGGCTTTCAGGAAGAGTTGAGGTCCAATGACTGACTCCCTTGTTAGAGAATCGGCACAGTGTCCAGAGATTGCAGATACTCCGAACTCCAAGCACCTTAAATGAATTTTGTATAACTGTATCAAGGCACTGATATTGTATTAATTCAGAAACATTTATAACTTACTCTTGGGGTTGTTTTTTTTAAGTGCTTTTTTTTAGTTACTGTTCAGCATGGGAATTAAACTTGTAAGTTAAGATATACATTAAAGAAAGTGAATAGCATATACAGTGGTACCTCAGGTTACATACGCTTCAGGTTACATACGCTTCAGGTTACAGCCTCCGCTAACCCAGAAATATTACCTCGGGTTAAGAACTTTTCTTCAGGATGAGAACAGAAATCATGCTCTGGCGGTGCGGTGGCAGCAGGAGGCCCCATAAGCTAAAGTGGTGCTTCAGGTTAAGAACAGTTTCAGGTTAAGAACGGACCTCCGGAACGAATTAAGTACTTAACCCGAGGTACCACTGTATTTGTGTTATTTTGTGGAAATAGCTGCTGCTTTAAAACAAAACAAAACCCAACTTCAATTCTTCCATGTTCGCTAACTTCAAACCTACTGTAAAGCCAAACTGGAACCAGGCAGAAGAAACTAAGTGTCTAATTTAATTTCACTGCCGGTGGCTCTGAGGTTGCTGCTTTTACTCACCAGGCAGTGATACAAGGACAGGGCATTAAATCAATCTCTTGGGAAGGAACAACTTGCAAAGTAACTAAGAATCTTAGACTTCTACAGAGTATCCTTGTTCCCTTCTCCTTTTGACAAGAACTGTCCTTAAAGATTTACATTTGAATGTAATCTCATATAGCTATTTAGAGATAGGTGAAGAAGAGTAATGTGCCAAGCAGAATATTTTTTAGCAAGGAAGATTATGTAGCTCTGATACTTAATTTAGGGATTGATTAGTCACTGGTTATGACATGCTATACAAGCTTAACGGAGTATTTCCTCTGTTAAAATCAAACAATGTACATTTCAAATTAATATATTGTGACACTGAACAGTGAGGTGGGCAGGGTGGGCATGTTTGGTTGTTCACTTGTAATTATACAAAGAATCCTTAGGCTCGCCACACCCGTCTCCAACCTTTCAGAAGTTGGACTACAACTCCCATCATCCTTGACCATTGGCTATGTTGCCTGTGGATGATGGGAATTGGAGTCCAATGACATTTGGAGGTTGAACCAGCTTGGGAAATATTGGTTCACCATAACAAATCTACTCCTAAAGTGCACAGCAAACTACAGTACAGATTAAATGCATTTAAAAATCTACAAGAATAAAGACCTGAACACCTAAGCAAAATATAGATTCCATACTGAAATAAAATGATTTTTTAATTACTATGTTGAGAGGTAGTAATGATACTATTCACCCTCTACTGAGGTTCCATTAGCGTATCAACTCCAGACCATTACATGGATGTAAATCCCGTTGCCTTCAACATAATCTACTTCATATTTGTTTGAGAATGTGGATTTAAGCCACCTTAGGCAGACCTGTGGGAAAATACGGTCTCCTGGAATAGGCAGGACTTATGCAATGTTCCATGCAATGTTTACTTTCAGGTACAAGCTATACAAAACATCCACCACCTTTCAATTAAAGTTTTTGATGTAGCCCTTATGGTAACATTCAGTCTCAGCAAAATGGTCTCCAACAACACGGATTGCACTCAATGGGACTCAGTCTGTTCAAGCAGTCTTGAATCTTCCTTGGAATTTGAATTAGGGTTGCAATTTAGCTCAAAACGTTCTCTCCCTGTGAATTAAGGAGCATTGTTGAATTACGCACTGCCTTAACTTGCCTTTGGTGTATAAAAGCCATCTTACAAATCAAGTTCTCCCGCAACTACTTCTGTGGCTTCCTGGATGTATAAAGAAGATGCTATATATTTGGCTGAATTGAAAAAGGACAGAAAATCCCGATTCCGAAAAGGCCACAGCAGCTGAACCCCCCACACACAACCTGAAGCCGACGACCCTAAAGAGGCATTTGGAAGAACAGCATCTACATTTTCCCAGAGAATCTTCTATCTTCTTGACACCAGTTGGCTACCCTGCCAAGCACCTTAGACTAGCTGCCAGGTTTTCACTCCGACTTCTCTGCATGCAGAGAAATAAATTGCCCAGTGATGGGTTGTAAAGGGAGATCCCTGATTTGTATTCTCATTAGTGAATTAAGGAAGGAGAGATCAATCTTCTTACCTTGAACTGACAGACGCAAGTCACGGTGTCTCCAATTCTTAAGCACTCTCCGTCAAATTTACAAGTATTGGTGTCGCAGAGAAAGAGATCGTTTTCTCTGTCATCATAACCTCAAACGCAAAGAGAAAAATGCTGTCAGCCTTGGGTCTGGCAAGGAATATCAGGCAGGGGCAGTTGCTTTTCTATGTATGTGGCACACCTAACATTGTTGATGAAGCAATGTGCAATCTAGAAAGGTTGTCTTCTCATCCTCGCTTTGCCTTCCTCTTGCCCGTTTCCAGAGGAGTTTGCAGTCCCTGTTAATCTCCCAGCTCCTCCTCGCCTTCTTCTATGAAAGTAGTTTCCATTTCCACAAAAACCAAGCATTTGGTTGCAAAGCAACATGATTCTGCACCCCTCCCCATTAAATCTTCTGGTCCAAAGTCTTAGAATGGGCATTTCTCCAGGCAGTGACATAACAAAGCCCCCTAATAATAAAGATAAACAGGCTATGTGCTTTTTGTGATAGGCTGTCTGATTCCAATGAAGATTGATCACCTCCAGGTTAATAGGAGGGGTGCCAGCTTCTTGACAGAGCTGCTGAAAGGAGACCCAGCTCCTTTCCTCCAGTTTTGACAGGCAGGCTAACAAATCTGGCTGGAGATTCAGCTCATGAATGCCAGCTCAGATTTCAGACCTCAGCTAGTTGCCATCCTACTCGGAGAGTGTGTAGCAAGGTATGAAGCCAAACAGCCATATTTGGCTCGAAAGTCGTCAAGATTGTGTTCTATTGATTTGATTAACATATCTGTGTTCCTAGCCATGTCCTGGTTGTGCAATAAAAATGGAAACACCACCCATAGGACAAAAGTGACTTATTGACCCTAATGATATATATATATATATATATATATATATATGCTTTCGTAGATTTTCACGGGTACAGGAATGCAGGTTTTGGTGTCCTCGGGTGTCTTCCCGTGTAAAAGTTGGGGTGTCTAGGCGACGTTTCGACGAGGTCTCACTCGTCATCTTCAGGCTGGTGCTTTCGGCTTCTTG
>JAXCMG010000075.1:1944372-1956839 GCA_034642415.1 Podarcis siculus | reverse complement strand
TCTTCTTCTTCTTCTTCTTCTTCTTCTTCTTCTTCTTCTTCTTCTTCTTCTTTTCAGAACACCTTGCTTAAGATTCATTTCCTTCCCCTCACACCCATTTATCCTGGCAACCTTCCAAACCCTGTCTCTGTTCACACCTCAGAACAGGCAGAAAGGAGAGTTCTGTTGCATTGCCCATGACCCTCAATGGCCCTGTATTGCTTCTTAATGGCCTGGCTCATCCAGGTCATTTTGCATAGGCTAGCCCAGGAATTCCTCTGCAGCTTGTATTTCTGCTTTCACATCCCAAATAATCAAAATCCTACCATTTATTAATTTCTAGGGTTTAGGGGGGACCCCCTCAAATCTATAGCATGATTCATCTCCTGCCCTTGCAAGGACATTTCAGGTAATTTAAGGACATCGTGTAACTCTCTTGCAGAATTGGAAGACCTCACATTTCAAACTGGAAATAACTGAGCAAAACTTTAGCAGGATTCCCATTACTGTGTTGGAAGAGATACTACTACTCCCAGCAGAATTCTGTACCGTAGTTAATAATTTACATCACCTTAAAACCTACAGACGATTTGCTTTCTCTGTTTAGACCTGGTTTTCTCAAGCGTGTGCAATTTTGACCCTAGGGGGAAACTCAAGAGGAAAGATTCAGGTAGGGGCTCATCCACACTTTCTTTTGTGTTGTGCTTCCAGGCACAGGTCTACGCTTTAAAGTCCAAGCATTTTTTTTGTCCCCCCAGCACTGTCGCCATGAAAACCAGTGGCATGTGGTCAGCAGATCAGAGGGACTAAGCTGGTCCCCTAAATGTTACTGGTAAATTAGAGTATTAAAGTATTAAAGCCTAGTGTCTCCTTACCAAAGCATGGGAAGCTTCTGCCCGGCTTAGGGAGGGAGGCACGATGCTCACATATGACACCAGGATGTCAGAGGGGGCCCCATCGCCCTCACAAGCTGGCACCTCTGGTCCTAACTGTTCCCCTACCAAAAAAATTCGCCACACACCACTGGTGAAAACCCACTCTTTACTGCTGAATTGGAGCAAATGACAATCCATGGGAAACCAAAATTGCTGTTTGTTCCAATTCAGCATTGAAGAATGGGTTTTTGCTGGGAAAGTGTTTGTGAGAGGGAAGCACTAGGATGCAGCACTTTAAAGAGTGGACCCATGCCTAGAAATCACAGCACAAAAGATAAGTGTGGATGAGCCTTTATTATGTACTGACTGTCCTGATAGCAAATCCACTTGCTGTTTCTCCTCCACTAAAAAAAAAACACCCTGGCAAAGTAGCATGAGATTTTACGGCTTGCTCCAATTTTAGTGAGCAAAGCTCTTAATTGCTATGGGTGCAGTGCATTCCATATGCCACTGTCTAAATTCTCAAATGAACTGAAAAGGTCTGGATTGTACAGATTCCATGCCCCAAAATATTCTCTATTCTGTTGGCTGAAAACCTACGTTGCCCAGCATTAAATTTTGTGAACTGGAGAAAACTTTGAAATGAGCAAGTGTGAGGTATGTGATTGCTTTTGAATCTTTTGAGATGTTCAAAACATTTGAAAAGTGTTTCAGATGGTTTTAAATAGTCTTTAAGTATTTTAAATCGCGGGTTTTGTTTTTTGTTTTTCAGTAAGGAAAGTGACAGGAAAATGCACTGGGAAATGTGAGAGGGCCTGCAACATTATCTAACCACTCTATAAAAAATTCACATGGTGATTCAGCCACTTGGACTCTCAGACTCTTAAAAAGGTCTAAAGGTAAAGGTAAAGGTACCCCTGCCCGTACGGGCCAGTCGTGTCCGACTCTAGGGTTGTGCGCCCATCTCACTTAAGAGGCTGGGGGCCAGCGCTGTCCGGAGACACTTCCGGGTCACGTGGCCAGCGTGACAAAGCTGCTCTGGCAAGCCGGCACCAGCTCAGCACACGGAAACGCCGCATCCCACTAAAAAGGTCTAATCTGGCCTTAAAATGTAATTGACTGAAAAGTTGGTTTAACTTTAACATTAATTAAATAGAGCAGGTTCTTGGATATGCCTTTCTTTTCTTTTCTTTATGAAAAAAGATGGCATTCCCTAGGGGTTTGGAGACCACCCAACAATTTGGAACATCTCTTCTCATGCAAGAACCCAGCCTGTTTTCCTCTCTCCTCCTGTCTCTTTTTCAGCATAGGGAATAAAGGAGTGACTGCTGTCTAACTAATTAACCAAGGTAATGCTTCTCTGTATGTATCGGCACTCATTAGATGAGAGGAGAAAAGAATATAATTGTTACTCTTGCGTTTTCCGTCCCTATAGGCACCTGACACTTTCTGGGAGAAAATAGTGAGACATTGTAATTGTTAAGACTCTCCTCACATTCATCATTAGATTAATGATACATTTCACTTCTCAGCTGGAGTTGATGAAGTTGGCCTCACGGGTATAGCCACACAGGTTTTAACGAAGGAGGTCAGAACAGTTGTAATCTCATTGTTTTGAGAGGTCTACCCAGTGGGTACCCCTGGAGTAGACTGTGAAAACCATAAAAGACAGAGGAAAGCTTATTTTATATATTGCTTCCCAAGCACACTGCTTTGCCATTCAGTATGGCCTTGCAGATTCAGTGAACATCTCTGGAAGAATCTGAGATGGACATAAGGAAATCTGGATTCCTGTGCTTGTAGAGCAACTTAGCCAGATCAGGAGCCCTTCATACTCAATGGATTACCATGCCTCACTTATGGCAGAAAATTGTCTGCATACAGAGGCATCATCTGGCAGTGATGTCCCACATCGTTCCTGGTAGGACCAGCCCAGAACTTGATAGGACCTCAAAGGAAGAGGAGGAACCTATTCCTGGTTTTGGAACTAATAGGATTCAAAGTGAATCATCAGGTGTTGATATCCTTCCTTAAACTACCATCTCAGAAGATACCAATGTGCTCTGACTGGTCTCTAAAACCTCCCAGTTTACCCCCAAAACAAGAGGCACAGTACCCATCTTCAGCACAGTGTTGACTCTTCTTGTGAGAAGGAAGCTATACACTTCACAAGATCTGGACGAGGGCAGCAGAGTCCAGCTATGAAGCTACTCAATTGGGGCCAACTTAGTGCTGAAGCAACAACTTATCCTAAAATGCTCCCTATGACTTCTTGTTGGACAGCTCCCATGTTATCTGAAATGCCTTGATTCCTGACCAACTGGACAGACACTACTCTGTTCTTTTAAGAAAGAGTTTTGACCCACATGTCAGCAGTAGCAGAAGCAGGACAGCAGTCTGGTGGTTCGTATTCATATGCCCTTGCTATCATAAGTCAGCTTGATCTCGTGCGTAATTCTGTCTATTTATCTGCCTTAGTATTACAGCCACAGATAATTTACCTCCCTCTTCACATTGGGGATTGGGTCTTGTAATTGATAAAAGAGAAGTGGACCACACTTCCCTTTGTGATCAACATCTTTCAGCCAAACCCAGCTTACAAATATTGTTTGCAAATCTAAATCATGCTCACCTTAACAGACTATTGCATTCAAACTGTGAACAATCAAATATAAGGGTTTTGCTAATGCTGTGCACTGGCGTGGTATATTGTTTGGAAGATAGGAAGGTGATTAGCACCATGCAAATATAATACTAAAACAATCTCCCTTGGATATCAAGTTTGCACGCAAAATCGTTTTTAGACCACCAGTTTCTGAAAACAAGAATGGCTTATAGACTCAAGCAATTCTGTGGTTTATGGCTCTAGATTTACAAAAGATAGTAAGGTTTGATAGCAGTGTCTTTGTTCCCAAGTAACATTGACTCATTATGGCACCTTCCCGATGGAGCACTGTGATTAGAGAAAGGATTTAGAAATTACCCTAATCTGGATTTACTGACAAATAGTATCTCTGGGGATTTTGTTTGTAATAATACTGTGGTTCTTAACAAAATAGCTCAGAACTATGTGTTGACATCTATAGCAGTGTGTGTGCGTGCGTGTGTGTGTGTGTGTGTAAACAGCTGTCACATGATTTTTGCTGAGCACTGGGCTAGATTGTAATCCTAAACAAGGAAGAAAGTCACATTTTGCTCAGTGGAATTTACTTTTAGTATAGATGTTTAGGACCAAGGTGCTGGTTACAGTCATTCCATGTGGCCTGGACCCCTGAGGGCATAACTTCTCCTTCTCCTTCTCCCTCTCCCTCTCCCTCTCCCTCTCCCTCTCCCTCTCCCTCTCCCACCTCTTCTTCATTCATACCCCACCCACTCTGAGCGGCTACCATCACAATATTGAAAACATGATAAAACATCAAACATTAAAAACTTCCCTAAACAGGGCTGCCTTCAGATGTCTTCTAAAAGTCAGGTAGTTGTTTATTTCCTTGACATCTGATGGGAGGGCGTTCCACACAGTGGGTGCCACTACCGAGAAGGCCCTCTGTCTGGTTCCCTGTAACCTCACTTCTCACAGAGAGAGAACCACCAGAAGGCCCTTGGAGCTGGACCTCAGTGTCCCGGCTGAATGATGAGGGTGGAGAAGCTCCTTTAGGTATACTGGGCCAAGGCTGTTTAGGGCTTTAAAGGTCAGCACCATCACTTTGAATTGTGCTCGGAAATGTACTGGGAGTCATCTTTCCCCATTCAAGGACCTGGAACTAGCAAGTATGAGCAAATGTATTTAATGTAAGCAAAGCCTAGTCTAAACATTTATTATTATTATTATTATTATTATTATTATTATTATTATTATTATTTACCCACTCAGGACCATAACGGTCAACTTTTCCCTTTTCTTGTGAGGAATCCTATTCGGAATAAGGGAATTTCCCTTTTAAAAAGGGAAACGTTGACAGCTATGCTCAGGACTCGTTACAACATTATTGTTGTTTAGTTGTTTATTTGTGTCCGACTCTTCGTGATGACAACTTACCATCATAAAAGTAAGGTGGGTCCTGAAAACATAGAGTCATAGCATTGTAGAGTCAGAAGGGACCGTGAGGGTCATCTAATCCAATCCCCTGCAATGCAGGAATCAATTGCCCAACATGGGACTTAAACTCACAACACTGAGATTAAAAGTCTCATGCTCTACCAAATGAGCTATCCCTGCTCAAGTATCAAAAGCCAGGGTAAGAAGGTGTGGCTTCAACATCCTCCAGCAACTGTATAATGAAGGTGCCAGATTCACTTCTATGGGGAGGGAGTTCCACAGCTTAGCAGCAACCAAAGAGAATGCCTTCACCCAAGTCACCACCACCCGAGCCTCTGAGAGTGGAGGAATCACCAAGAGGGCTCCCTCTGCTGATTTCAAGATCTAAGAGAGCCTGCAGGGAAGGAGGTCGTGTTCCAGATATTTGGACTTCTTTAGGGCTTAAACACTAATGTGAACACTTTGAAAAGGAGCTGGCAACCAGTTCAGCTGGTGGTCTTCCAATGTGGTTGGATGTCATCGCTCATCACCATTGGCTGTGTTGATTAGGGCGGATGGGAGCTGGAGTCCTACAAGTTCAGGAGGGTGCTGCATTGCCTACTTCTGACCCAGGTTGGTATTTACAAAACTCAAATCTTTGTTAGTATTAGGTTGGCACGGAGATGAGAGGTGCTATTCACTTGCCTTGTCTGTCAACAATAAGATGAAGTGGTTGAACCATCATGAAACTGCAGCACAGAGAGTTAACCCCTCTCCATGGGCCAGAATCCCAAGTGGAATTGCACTCCCCTTTGCTTCTTCTTCTTCCTCTTCCTCTTCCTCTTCGAATAATAGAATTGTAGTATTGGAAGAGCCAAGAGGCATCTAGTCCAAGCTCATGCAATGCAGGAATCACAATGAAAACATCCTTAACCTGTGTTTAAAAAGGGTAATCTAGTCCAACACCCTGTGATTCAGGAACCTTAAGTAAAGCATCCATGACAGATGGCCATCCCATCTCTGATTAAAATAAACACAATCATGCATTTAATGCTGGATATCATCCAATATCTATCTACATTAATGGAACACTTTTAATTATGTGTTGTGTCATGTTCCAAAGAAAATAGAATGATCTAAACTGGTAGCACAGGCAATATGAGATGTAGTGCTGTAGTGGAACATTGCCTTCTTACTCACAAAGACTGCTACGTAACAGTTCTATGGTTTTGAGATTTCACTCACTTACCCCATTCCAACCACACAGATGCTTCAACACAAATAGCCATTAACAGCTCCACTTTGTATTCAATTATCTTGATTCCCCTCTCATTTACTTTTGATTGTGTGTTTTTTCTCCCCCAGGGTGACCTGGTGACCCCATTGGAATTCTACCCTGGTGTAATTGAGACCAAAATTAGGCCCAATAGTTTTATAAAAAGCACACAGATGCTTCATAATGAGCCTTTTAGAAACATAGCTCCAGCAAAATAACAATCAAGGACTATTAATTGTGCCACTTGTTGGAGAGAAAAAGGACACAACATTTATACCCTCATTACACTGTTGTAAAGGCTGATGGATATGTATAAAAACAAAATCCGATTTCTGCTTTTTCTTAAAAAAGAAAAGAAAAAAAAAGCTAAAGAAAAACAGTTCCCCACCCCACAGTTGCAGAAGGGTCACTTTTTTACCTTCACGTAGTCAACCATTTATTATTATGTTTAGGACTTATTCTATGCTTGTACAACGTGTGGAGATTCGTGTGGACACTGAGAAGCAGTGACTGTGTAAGGATGAAGGTGGGGGGCAAGGGAGACACATATATTACTAACTAACTAACTAACTAACTAACTAAACAAACAAATGTGGGTGGCGCTGTGGGTTAAACCACAGAGCCTAGGGCTTGCCGATCAGAAGGTTGGCAATTCGAACCCCCGCGACGGGGTGAGCTCCCGTTGCTCGGTCCCAGCTCCTGCCAACCTAGCAGTTCGAAAGCATGTCAAAGTGCAAGTAGATAAATAGGTACTGCTCTGGTGGGAAGGTAAACGGCGTTTCTGTGCGCTGCTCTGGTTTGCCAGAAGCGGCTTAGTCATGCTGGCCACATGACCTGGAAGCTGTACGCCGGCTCCCTCGGCTAGTAAAGCGAGATGAGCGCCGCAACCACAGAGTCGGTCACGACTGGACCTAATGGTCAGGGGTCCCTTTACCTTAAACAAACAAACCTACCACCCTTTATCCAAGGGTTACATATATAATACAAATGTACCAGGAATTTAATCATTTAAGACTATTAAGATGTTTCTATTGTTTTCTATCCAATACGTCCCTTTTGGGGTACTTCTGTACCGCATACCTACCATGAGTAAGATGGCAGAGTGAGATGGCTTCCTAAGGTGGGAGATAGAAGTTCAAGCAGTGCTGAGCTTGTCTTTCTTTCTGAACCCACCCCCATATTGCCTTACACCTACCTTTCCAGTTACTCATCCTTCCCACCGTTCCTCTTATGCCTCAAGTGCCTGCTAGTTGCCTGCATGCCACAAGTGTATTCATTCAGTTGCGGTTAGAATTATTTAGCCAGTTCTCCTAAATCAAAGAACTTGTGTGTGTGTGTATTTGCTCAGCTATTCCCCATTGCCCTAGTAGATGTGCATATCTTGCTGAGATATTCCCCACTGCAACATTAAATGTGCATACTTTGATTGTGTGTGTATGTGTGTATATATAAAAATATATACACAAGAAACACTATCCTCATGTTAAGACCTGTCTTGAGTGTGTTAGATGAATCAGCCAGGACACTCTATTGCAGCTGTGTAAAGATCCTAATTTTACACACATATGTGTGTGAAATGAGCCCTCACACTTTACATTGTGGGTGCCCTTTGTGGGATTGCACATGGTTCTACATTTCCCAGGGAACTTACTGGCAAATAGGAACTGGCTTGCCTCTCAGTGTTAATTTTTGGAGGTTCGCGCCCAGCCTCAGTAATCAAGTTTCTTACTGGGAGGTGGGGCCAGCCCCATTTATAAACAGGGGGTGGAGCCGACAATAGCCAGGCAGTTGGCTCTGAAGATTCACCCTCCCTCCCCTCCCTTTGTTTAATGTTTCTTGTTTGCAGGTTAACCATTTTTCTTCCTGTTTAGCAGGCACTGTTACGGTCTTTGACTGGTTGCTGTTGAAGGACACTGGAAATTTTCGGGCATTCGAAGGTTTTGTCTTCCCCTAGCAATTCGTCACAACTTTAGCGGTTATGACCTCGGGTGGAATCATTTAGTCTTTTCTTCCCTATATGGTGTGTGTTTGTGTGTTTGTGTGTGTGTGTGAAGTGGTGACTCACTCCCCTGCGGCGGCAATTCCAGGGCCCCCCTCTTAAAGGGGTTACATATATAGGTGTCACTGGCCATACACGGAAAGGTTGTCAGTGAACTACCCTGTGTGCGGGGATATGGGCTGGGCTGCCTGCTACACTTATGTCTCACAGAGCACCCCCATATCCCATTTACCCTGATAAGCCCCAGTTCCCCCTGGCTGGGGGGCTGGGAGGATACACGCCCAAGGCCTAAGCCAAGGTCTTCTTACATTCCAAAGTTTAATAAAGTTGTGGCCTAATTTTAATTCCATATAACGTTGTCCGAGTCTTTATTCCTTATGATCCCTGGGGGCTGGGGCTGTCGCTGCCTGGTCACACAATATGGTATCTGTCTAGAGGGGAGGCCTTCCCTATGCCCCCTAACCTAGTCTGCTGTCTTCAGGATGCTGCACCATCACCAGTGTTGAAGTAAGACTCAATGTACAACTCTGGTCATTAGCTATATGTTGTTGTTGTTTAGTCATTTAGTCATGTCCCACTCTTCGTGACCCCATGGACCAGAGCACGCCAGGCACTCCTGTCTTCCACTGTCTCCTGCAGTTTGGTCAAACTCATGCTGGTAGCTTCGAGAACACTGTCCAACCATCTGGTCCTCTGTCGTCCCCTTTTCCTTGTGCCCTCAATCTTTCCCAACATCAGGGTCTTTTCCAGGGAGTCTTCTCTTCTCATGAGGTGGCCAAAGTATTGGAGCCTCAGCTTCACAATCTGTCCTTCCAGATTGTGAGCACTCAGGGCTGATTTCCTTAAGAATGGATAGGTTTGATCTTCTTGCAGTCCACGGGACTCTCAAGAGTCTCCTCCAGCACCATAATTCAAAAGCATCAATTCTTCGGCGATCAGCCTTCTTTATGGTCCAGCTCTCACTTCCATACATCACTACTGGGAAATTGTTATATGTTGAATGGGGTAAATAGGCAGCATTCCATCCTTTGCCCCAAGCAGCAAAATATCTTCTGCTAAGACTGGGTAATGTGGAGCACATTAAGAGAACTATGGAATAGAACCTCAGTTAGCTAACTATAGTCTTCCCTCACCCACCATTCCTGAAACAAAGCATTTCTCCAGCTACCTCAAGCATCCTCAACTCACCTTGATACACTCTGGGGAAGTCCGTCTGTTGTTAATCATGCTCCCGCCCTTGTTGAAGCAACACTGGCTGCTATTTCAGGTCTGATAGGATTCTCTGTATTCATGAGCAGATGTTCATCGCAGGTGATTCACATATTTCCAATACCAAATCTGCAGAATACCAAAACCATGCAGAAAACCATGGTTTCAATACCAAACCATGCAGAAAAGGGGGGAAAACAACAACATACTCTAGTACAGTGGTGCCTCTGGTTATGAATTTAATTGGTTCCGGAGGTCCGTTCTTAACCTGAATCCATTCTTAACCTGAGGTACCACATTAGCTGAACGTGGGTGGCACTGTGGTCTAAACCACTGAGCCTAGGGCTTGCTGATCAGAAGGTCAGCGGTTTGAATCCCTGCGATGGGGTGAGCTCCCATTGCTCGGTCCCTGCTCCTGCCCAACTAGCAGTTCAAAAGCATGTCAAAGTGCAAGTAGATAAATACCTTCTCTGGCGGGAAGGTAAATGGCATTTCTACGCGCTGCTCTTGTTCATCAGAAGTGGCTTAGTCATGCTGGCCACATGACCCGGAAGCTGTCTGCGGACAAACGCCGGCTCCCTCGGCCTATAGAGCAAGATGAGCGTGCAACCCCACAGTCATCCGTGACTGGACCTAATGGTCAGGGGTACCTTTACCTTTACCACTTTAGCTAATGGGGCCTCCCGCTACCGCCACACCACCGGTGCGCAATTTCTGTTCTCATCCTGAGGTAAAGTTCTTAACCCAAGTCTGTAACCCGAGGTGTTTGTAACCCGAGGTACCACTGTAGTAGATGAATTCCAAATATAAGAAAAAATAACTCCAACATGTTTCTGAATTTTGAGGAATTATGGCTTTCTCTTTCCTTCTTTACCTTTTATTTTGCAGTTGGGTTTGAAGTTAACTTTGCTCTCCCTAAGTGCAATTCCATGAACTGGGACATTGACAAGTATAGGTCTTATACAAATATGCCTTCTATGATCATGCTTAAAAATACACAGCACATTGATTTATGTGTTGCAATCCCCTCCCACCCCACGGAAAAAATAATCAGGAAATAAGACATGTGCCATCATTACTCATATGATTCTTTCATAAATTACAGGATGGCCATTGTAATGAATAAGTGGATTATTTTCCAACTGTACAAAGCAGTGATATTGTTAGATTACTGTTTCCTTACAGATCACATGGCAAGTATATTGTTGTGGTCTGTCTAATGATAAAGTCCATGTACTGTTTGGGGTTCCTGATGTTTTGGCACAGAATACCCCCCCCAATGTTTGCTTCCCTCACGCTCATATATCTATGATGAGGAGGATTATCTCATCATGGAAGTCCCTCTTGCTCCCCTATGCTTTTTCTTCTCAATCTCTTGTTTATTCATAGTGCATAGCACTTCCCTTGTCCTCAGTAATAACCACTTGCGTGCATTCTGTCAGCCCTTGGTGAATGACACTGGCAGTAAAAGCAGGAGACATCGCAAATGAAACAGAATAGATACCCACCAAAGCATGGACAAAAACAAATAAACTGAAGCCTGCATACAAAGGCCAAGTGTAGCATTTATATACCCACCATGTTCTGGAAAAGAAAACTACACGTAATTTAGCCTTCGTCAAAAGTAACATATTTTGGCCCATTGTTTTAATTTGTGCTGGGCTGCCTGCAAATGTCAAAATATATCCATATCTATAGCTATTCAAGCATTTGTTATGTGGGTGAGAAATGAAACCCCCCCGAAAGATGGTGGGAAGGGGAGAAATTGTAAAGGGCATCTCATGCAACTGTCAATTATCTATCACACACTCCTCTCCCCCCAAAAATCTAATTGTGTTACAGCATAAAGACTGTTATTGATGAAAAAGAAAAAAATGTGACTCCCTCTAAGAACTGGATTGAAGATATGTACTCAGTACACATGAACGAGTTATGTACAAATGTAGACTTGTCATGGACAAATTTAACTATATTTGGAATTCATTTTTGATAAATACTTTATTAGATTAAGGTCTGGTTTAATAAAATAACTATTCCCCCCCTTTTTAATGTACACAATAACTTCTTTTGTTCTTTCCCCCCCACCAAATGGGTACTATTTCTTGTTTCTTCTTTGTGTGTCTTATCTTATTCTGTGCACTTGCAATTTTGTACTTTTTATTTTTCAATAAAGAACACACACACACACACACAATCTTGTTGCGGTTCACACAGGAGGCTATCTAGCACAGGTATACTTAACTTTGCCAACAGAACAGTGCCATTTGCCTTTAGACCATTCTCTAATTTTAAACGATCAGTCCCAACAGTTGTTTAATTGTACAGATACATTGTAAAGCCATTGTGATGGAGAAATTAGCAAGTAGGAAGAAACATTAACATTTAATGAGAGTAGCAACTTGGGAGCTTCAGATTTAAAGAGCTGCCTTGGAGCTGATAAACTCCATCTAAGCAATTGATCAGTTTCACGTGATGATGAGTCAATTTCATGTGATTTCCCCCCACCCTTCACCCCCAGCTAATATACAAGAGTTTTGTGTTAGCTTGGTCACATGCAACCCATCAAAGTACTGACTGTTACATCAGAAACTAGCAAAAGAAACCAGTAAATTGGCAAATATAATCCCTTTCATTTTTTAAAAAAAGTCACAAGAGATGTCTCTAATGCTCCATTTAAAGCATGGTGTTGTTGTTTTTTAAAAAGTCTTCATTTGTTCTATAAAACAGTCCATATAATGCTCAAAGAAGGGTATGGATGTTTCATCAGTAGCAAATGTGCTTCAAAATTATGTGAGAAACGCACAGAGGATGAACTTCCCCCAAGAAATGCTAATTGTGGAGATCCATTATAAAGCAAAACATCTTGTTGGGTATCTAAGATGCTGTTGCTATGCATTTTCCTATGCCAAGTTGCTTGCATGACCATGCTAGGATTGATCATAAATTGCAGTGGAAGACAGGATATGCCTGTTTTCCTTGAGCACGTTCTGCTGTGATGGTTTGCAGCATAATGTAAAAGGAAGACACACTTACAGAGGACATTTTGACAGCAGTGATAGAAAGAAAGAAAGAAAGAAAGAAAGAAAGAAAGAAAGAAAGAAAGAAAGAAAGAAA